>CM054178.1:12255000-12430000 GCA_028829895.1 Sinotaia quadrata | reverse complement strand
ATTTTGATTTGTTTACTTGTTTATTTATGTTAGGAGATAAGAATCAAATTAGTGAAAGGTGGATAGCATATTTAATTGTTAAACATTCGTTAAATAGAAATTTAGCAAGGTATTATTTTAGCCTGTGCATCTCTAGAATGAATGCATCATTAAACAATAGGCATCCATTATTTCACATGCCTTTTATTTCTAGTAGGCTGTGGAAGAGTTAGGTTTTATAAAAGAAGATTACAGGGACTTTTTCCAGTAGTGTATGAACGTGTGGCCAGAGTACAAGATGTGTCAGGGCATTACGGCTGTTTGCTACTACACAAATGGGCTCCACACAAAGGCTTATTGCAAATTTTCCACAATTTGAATTTGCCTAGAGTGTCTCCGCTTCAGTGGACTATGTAACGTATTAATGTCTTGACGCGAAGAGTTAATGACGTTGTGGCACCTAAAGACGACATTTTCATCACTCAGCCCTCACGACTGCAATCTTTGTGCTCTTCAGCGAAAGACTGGGTGCTTTGGTCTTCATCTAGAGATTGGCATTTTTCAGTGCAACCTCAAAGTACATCATGTGTGGGACTTGTCTTCATTGATACACGGACCTCATTCATCAGTGCGGCCGTGCCTACATCTTTCTTTAACCCACCGTGTCAGTGGGCCGGCGAGTTGTCTATTAACTTTCTTTTACATTGTCAGCGGTATTGTTTTACCCCCATCCCTCACCAGGGGGAGGTCACCGCCATATTGTTCCGGTCATCACCGAGGGACATTGTTATTATTTCCTGTTCCTGTGAGAGGAAAGTGCACTGTTTATTGTATATCTTATATATTTCCTGGACTTCATATTTTGTGGCCAGTGTGTTGGCATTTATGTAGTTGATATTTCCAGGGCATATTTCTTTGTGGACAGTGTAGAGTATTAAAGTTTCTCTTTCTTCAATAACTATAAGTAGTATATTTAATTTAAGGTGCATTCATTTAGGTAGGTAGTTTAGTTATAGTTTATTAAATTATTTGAAACTTTGGAACATTATTGACATTTATTTATAGAAAAAATTTCCTATAAACATTTAATATTAATATTGATATTGGGTATTTACCCTAAACTGTTTACACACATTTAATTTAATGTGAGATAATTTGAGTGTTGATATTTGCGGTCATCATTGCTCTTTATTGTATATTATTTTGTGGGATCATTGTGATCTTCACCATTGGATATATTATTGAATTTGTTATCATTTCATTTTATTTTATTTGTTATCTTATCCATTGCTCTTTTTTTCTTCTTTTTTTTCTTCCCCTATCCCATGAATGTTGCCGAGTGGATGTTTTTCTGAATGAATGACTAACATCGTACAAGAGAGTTAGCCCCCAATTTATTAGAATAAATTTCTTCTTTTTACTCTTCAACAAGAGTTGGGTCTTTCTCTCTCTCTGTTGTGCAAGTGCATTGGTGCGGTTGTTTGTTTGTTCGTTCTATTCATCCCTCACAATACATTTATCCTGCATTCATACATACACACTGACTTTCACACTTTACCCCACATGCAGAATAAATATATTTCCCCACAAGAACATCGTTGGTATCTGTATGTGAGAGTGTTTTATTTTTAACAACTTAAGTCATTCGATGTGGTCTCAGCAAGTCACAGTATCTGACCTGACCCCCTCCCCCCAGCTTTGACCGAGAAGGAGAGAGAGGCCAGCGACAATCAGCAACAACAACAACATTTTTACGGCGACCTACCCACGACAATCCTCAATATTTTCTTCTTTCCTACTGAAGGAATGAAATTGACATTTATGTTTGCTTCCTGAATCTTAACTGCACTCTTATGTTATCTTCCTGTATCTTCAGTTGATTTAAGCCAAGATCACTGTTTTTTTAAACATTGGCTTCCAAATGGACAAATGCTATTTCTCATTTAAGGTCACATTTAAAACTTTTAAATTTTAAACTTTGTCACCTTCCTCTCTTTCAAATTGTAAGCTTTTATCTTCATCCATTAATCTTTTATTACTTTCTTATCATTTATGTTTATCTTTCATATTTTTTCTCTTCCAAACTTTAATCGTTTCTCACTTTCCTCATAATCTTTCACATATTCTTTAGTTTTATCTGTGGAGAGGCGCATCCCTTCTGCTACTCCAGTCTACTCCTGTATTGACCTCAGTCTTCCTTCTAGCATAATTTCCCATTTTAAATTGTAAAGTAGCTCTACTATGGTCAAGCTAAAACTTAGCATACTGGCGAACTAACTGACTGATTTAGAAAACATATATTCACACACACTCAAGCAACTGATAAACTTTAAATCTAGTTACTTAAAATGTGCTATCAATGTAAACATTTCTACACATTAATAATAGGACATATGGTAATTACATGTACCCATTCAATATTCAATCAATGATAATAGTCAAACGTTAATCCAAAATTTTCAAAGAGACAAAAGATAGACTAAGTTCTAGATAGGGCATAAAATAAGACTGCTTTCTAAATATATGTTGCACTAGTTAAATGTATCTCTTTTAGCTTTAAGTCTAGTGTTCCCTGTAGATTCTAAGCTTCACAAATACCAATAATTGATTTCTACATCCACTAATTTTGATCTTCTGACAATTAGTTACAATTTTGGACAAAGTTGAGCTCATCACCAGACAGAGACTACCCACTTTGACATGTACCCCTTTGTTACTGGTTGTGATTATTATTAATATTATCATTCTTAACTAATTAAAAGTAATGGGCAAATCATAATTTATATTTATTATCAATTTTCCCAAGATATACCAGTCATCTCTCACTTGGTGGATTATATGGCTATAGTAAAATTCTTCGACTATAATAAGAAAGGTGTTTTACTGTCACACAATACTTTCATTACTAAAGGGGTAATATAAATGCATCATATTTATATTTAACAAGCCCCAAAATACTCACAATTAATCCAACATATAGTTAAATAATGTGTGCAAGAATGTTAATAAATTTAACAATACATTTATCAAATCAATAGTCAAATGTGCATATACACCAATACAATATTCCATGAAACATTGTTCAAGTAATACCAATACTTATTATGTCTTATATTCTAACACATAATTCAGCAGTCAGATTAGTATCAACATAAATCACAGGGATATTCTTATCATAGATGAAATGGATTTATAGAGTGATATGACAATTGTTTGTACATAACCTGTTCAATGACGTAGGATGCCACAGTCCTTTGTGTGTTTTTGTACCAATGTCAAAAGTGTATTATTCACAATAAAATAGTCAATCTTCCACGTGCTCTGCTAAGCATGTTGTAAAAGTTCCTATAGATTCTATAGAAACATATTCTTGAATACTATTGTAAAATCAAAACAATAATGGAAGAAATTTGCAATATGCCTGTTCCTGTCTTAGATTCTAAAGAATAAGATGACTGCTATTTGTCAATTGTTATTATTTTTTCTTTAGCAATAATATCCTCTTCAGGAATGTATTTCTTATTTAATTACTTTATAGTTTTAGTGACTACTACTACTACTACTACCCCCACCACTACTGTTACTGTTCCTGCTGCTGAAGATGATGAACGTAATTATCTTGAGAAGTATTGTTGGGAAGATGTAACTCAGACAGAAACACGTTATTTACAGTCGTTTCCTACTAGTTTTCTTAACTTTGAAACCGTCCCCATTTCTACTTATACTCAATCTTTTACTCAATCAAATTTAAAAATCAGCCTAGTGCAAATCAATCAATGTTAATGACTTTCTCACAGCTTCCGCACATAGAGTCTGTCTACACACATGCCACCTGTTCAATAGATATGGGTGGTATCAGCATAAAAGCTGCATAACACATAACCAGATCAAAAACAAGAATACAGATCTAACGTTTAAAGCCGACCGCGCCACGGCAAGAATATAACAGCGTGCCTATACCATCTTCACTCTTAGCTGTTTTTTTATTGTTTATACGTCCTAATGGAATAATTATTTTCCTCCTCCTGTCTATAGAAACAACACATAACATTGATATCAACTGTCCAAAGAACCCATCGAAGCACGCATGGTTCATGCAGATGTTCAGTACTTGTATGATCACTCATGATATTGCTGTTGTCTTAAGAATTAAGAATCGGTAGATGTAAGAAGCCTACTCAAACAAAACACATAGCAATCTCTTTACAATAGTAATTTACCTATATAAATGAACGAAATTCGTTACTATACTGAAATGAGTATTGTGAATGTTCGTTTTGCATTTATGAAATTTTCATCATGTAAACGTAGACAAAGCGTAGATACGTAGAAACAATTATTTATATCTATAGTACTAGTACATGTCATATAAAATGTTATTTATATCTGTAAGTACTGATACTTTCATTTAGCTCATAACTAAATGTGTAAATGAATGCGTACAATGATTTATTACATTTTATCAAAAGCAGAATGCATATGAACATATATCAAGCTGTTTAGAGAGCGTGCATTTGAGATTTTATTTCACACTGATTTCCTCAGGGAGCACATCTTCGGGAGCTGACACCGGTCTCATTGTTGGTATCGTGTTTGGCGTCATTCTTGCAGTCGTCATTCTTGTGGGTATTATTCTCTTCATGAGGTAAGAGCCTTGAAAATTAAATATTAGATTAAAGCATTGATATTTGTAATGCTGTCTTGGAAATATAACAAATAAATAAATGGTATTATTAGTATTAATTATTATTGAATTCCTATTTCTAACATTAGTTTTCTTATTTTAGACGGCATGGATATTTCAAATCATCAGAAGATAAGATATCAAAATCCGACGGATCGACCAATAGCTTCGCGCCGCTCAGCACAGGTTTTTGGTTTCTAAATAAATGTGTAACATTTATTTTATTTTTGACGAGTTCCAGTTTACATGTGAATATCACGTGTATGTATGTCAATGATTTAGTATGTGCATTAAGCAATGACTATGCTACATGTTTGAATATGAGTGTGTGCTTTCCGCATGTTTCTCCATGCGTGTTTGAACGTGTGTCCGTATTGTGTAGATATGTATGAAAGTAATTTGGTGTTGTTCGTAGTAGTGTACGAGTGTGTGTATATCATGATATTTGGACATGACACTAGGGGAATTAACTCCTGTATGGGAAGAGTCATCTTTCATGAAATTTGAACATTTTGTGTCTTTATATTCCGTTAATGAACTGAATGCTTGCAATGTTGGTTTCATCTTTGAAGTTATTTAGCAAAACATAATTGAGAATTTTTAGTGATAGTGAAATCTGCATCTCGAAAGTAATGACCCAATAAGTTCTTTCCTTATTTATTTTACGCACGCGAAACCAACAAAACACGAATAAGAACAATCCATTTTAAGATGGAAGAGTGTGCACTTTTAATATTGCTCTTTCAGATAAAAGTAAGAAAAAGTATTTGAGGGTGTGCTTTCATGTACAACGCAATTAAATATATTTGTTTTATTTTATTAATATGCTTTTAAAATGTCAGTACACAGTTGTACATGTGCTAGAATTTTACTCTGACATTATTTTCTTTTTTTAATAAACATCTTACTCAGTAAAAGCTTAAACAATTCAAGTCAACTCGGTGGCAACTTATGCTATATGCATTTGTTGTGCGACATGAAAAGACTTTGTTTCTCATGTTAAACTCTCTCTTTCTCTCCCTCTCTCTGTATGTGTAAGTGTGTATATAGGGCTACATATGTGTGCATACAAGTGTGTGTGTGTGTGTGTGTGTGTGTGTGTGTGTGTGTGTGTGTGTGTGTGTGTGTGTGTGTATGTGTGTGTATGTGTGTGTTTGTGTGTTTGTGTGTATATATTAACAATATGTAATATTTACACACCCATAACATTAATATTACTTAACTCTTTTCTGCTAAATCTGCATTCCTTTTGCATCCTTATAAATTATTAACTATTACACAAATAAGTTTATCATTCTTCTCTGTGAAAAAGTCAATATCTAGAAAATAACGTCATGAAAGTATCTATGTACTTTGTGTTTGCACTACCGCATTACTCGTGAATGTGTTTTATTAGAGTCGACAGCTAAAAAATCAACAGTGAAACCGAAAGTAGCAGTCAAACCGAGGGTCAGGGACAGCTCTAGTGGTCCTGTGTATGAAAACTTTGTGTTCGGCGATTCATCTAGTTTAGACAAAGAAAACCAATATCAAATGGATGATGTTCCTTCAAACGGTGACATAGACGTTCAAGAGTACGATATATTACTTGAGAACTCAGAACAACTCTATTATAATGACGAGGTGATCTACGCGGCTTTAAAATCAAATAAAAATCTGGACCATATTCAGCGCCACCTCGTTGACAAGCTGACTTCAGGAGCACTTTTGCAAGAATTCAAGGTCGATATGCTAACGACTAAATAAAAATATACTAATACAACTAATTAAATTGTAAAATGTGAAATATACATATCATGTGAAATAGGTATGTTTGGCTTTTCAAAACTCATACTTTCAACTTTAAGTATTGAAATGGGCGTTCCTTGAAAATGAAATACGGACACATCTCTTCCCCATCCCACCACGGGAAAAAAATTTTGAATGTGTGATCCGAGGATGCTTCATTGAAATGAATGTATCTCATCTAAATGCAATGTATAACAAACATACTTTTGCAGAACACTTGTTGTATTTCTAGCATATTTTAGTCATAATTCATAAATTACATATTTAATGGAGCTGTTTCTATAATAATTGATAAAACTTACTCTGAAGATCACTTCGATGCTTGTAACAGGACACCTAGAGTCTAAGCTACGAACGATAGTTTTAATTAAGTAGTCTGACCAGTTTTTGCAAAAAATAATTAATTTCTCTCCTCTGTACTCTGAAATTACAACAGTATGTTATTTCTAGATTTTATGAATAACATATATCTATAAGAGGAAAATAAAAGGTATGGATCTATGAATTATCAATAAATGTTATACTGATAATATGGGTAATCGGCCAGTCATTTAGACTTCTGTCCCCCAATCGTAATAGACTGAGAGAAATAGATAAAAGAAGAATGTATTATTATATTATTATTACATTTAATGACGAATACACAAAAGGGAAACATAATTTTTAAAAAAAAACTATTAAAAGAAAAAAATTAAAATATTACAAAAGCAAATAAAGGAAAAGTAATCTCTAATTGCTCAAATACTAATTCCTCACATTTCCCAGAAAACGTCTTTCAATGCTCAATGAATCTGTTAAAGCTGTGATTTTAAATTTTCAGTAATCAAATGTGTTATGCATACTGACGTCATCAATTATTATCCACTTGTTGACACAATATCAATGATAGAGGTACACACGCATCTATTCAGATCCGTCTTCTTAAAGTATCACATCAATTTCTCCAACTTGAATATTTTTTTCAAGGACAACCACAAGACGTAGAAAAAAAGGCAAGAAAAACATTAAACATAATTAATTTCTAATACTAAGTATAGTATCATACGAATGCATATCTTCTTTAATCTGAATCTCTGCAAGAAATAGTATTAAGCATTAATAAGAATAAAATATTTCCTATTTCTAATATAAAAATAAAATTTATTTCAAACTAGGAAACATGGATTGTCATTATTCCACTCACAGTATTTATATAGGTCTAAGCTTTCACTCTTGACACACCCCCGGATTCAGACAATGCATTTTACTCCATCCTTCTACTTTCAGATCTAACAAATAATTTACAAATTGACATGTTGCAATATATATATAAATTTATTTTTTATACTCCTTAAACTGTCACCACATTCAGCGCGCTGCACATCATTGGATAGTTTAATTTAAGAACAAAAGTAATCAATTGTAAAACATAATTTATTTATGCATTCTTAGTACAAAATCAATTTAACAAACCACCATTTGCTTTTGCTGTCGACATATGATGATTAAGAATTGATTATTTTAATATAATATAAAATAAACATAGCTCTAAGAAATATGTGGGTTTTCTGACGGACATTGAATAGGTGTATTCTCTCAAAACTGGTAATTAAATTTAAGTGCGAATTTCAGTTCCTACTAATTTCGTCACAAGCACGTGATGTAAAATTTCAAATAGAATAGTTTTGTTAAGCATATACACATATTTAGTATTTGTACATACAATTCGAACCTAATCAATGCAAAATCATTCAATATTTAAATTAATTACACGTACAATTGCACAATATAAAGAAAAGTTTAATACAGTCTCCGAGTCACCTTTCTGCATCTTAATTGAATGTCCTAACATAGCGAGAGTTTAGTTTATGTATACCTTTTATAAAGTAAGAATTGTCAGCACCTTCTCTTTCAAGAATATTCTCTTTGGAATATGTATTAATTCTTTTTTATCGCAATTTTATAGCATTTAAAAAAGGATATAAGGAAACCTCATCAAACTGCACTCCTACCGCAAAATATCAAGAAGAATAGATTTAAAGTCGTAGTGCCATGTAAGTAACGATCATCAATGTAAGGATAGATAGATAGATAGATAGATAGACAGATAGATAGATAGATAGACAGATAGATAGATAGATATATAGACAGTCAGACAGATAGATAGATAGACAGTCAGACAGATATATATATATATATATAGATAGATAGATAGATAGATAGATAGAAGAATGGATGGATGGATGGATAGATAGATGGATAGATAGATAGATAGACAACTAGATAGACAGATTGATAAATAGACAGACATATAGACAGACAGATAAATAGATAGATAGAAATAGATAAATAAATGGATAGATAGATTGATAAATAGACAGACAGATAGATGGATATATAGATAGACATATAACGAAATAGATAGATAAATAGATAGATAGATAGATAGACATACACATAGATAGATAGGTAGAGAAATAGAGAGATATACAGATAGATAGATAGACAGATAGATAGATAGATAGATAGATAGATAGATAGATAGATAGATAGATAGATAGATAGATAGATAGATAGATAGATAGATAGATAGATAGATAATAGATAGGCATGTTCTAACGCGTTCATATACATTATATATTTTCGAAGTAATTATGACCTGATTGCATTTACAATTATGATTTCTTATTCTATTTCTCTTTTTCTATTATAAAATTGCTACAGTAAAATATTACTCTGATCGATATAAAACGCATTTCGATAAAAAACAAACAACTTTTCTGTTTACTTTACATTTTGTATAAGCCAAAGTAAAGTTTCAATCTTATTTTGAAAATATATAATATCATTTATATTTCGAAAGTGAGCATATTGGTTGTGCATATATTACTTTTACACCAACTACGGCTGCAACTAAACCTCTTTGACAACTGCTACTTTTAAATACTTCTCATATCCACTCAAATTACTTTTACTGTCGCTAATAACCTGTAACAGAAATAAATTAGATGACAAAGATGGAAAATAATGATGAAAGTGATCATAAATTAAAAATAATGAAATTGATGATGGTAATAATTATAATATCTTTATTAATACAGCAGTTGATAGTGATAATTATGATTTCCTTTTGCTTTAGACGACTGTAACAGAGTCATACTGGGAGACGGTTATGAAGAAGGGGACGCAACTGATTATATAAATGCAAGTTTTGTAAAGGTATGCTACAGTGGAAATATAGATACAAACAATAAAGAGTGTTAATGTCATGCATTATATTATAAAATCATCACTTCCCAAGATATACATAAGCGCGCGCACACACACATACACACAAACACTAACACACACACACACACACACACACACACACACACACACACACACACACACAGTCCCCCCCCCCCGCCAATACTATTATCTCCAATATGCAAAACTTTGGAGTTACAGTTTTTATATTCTTAAGCACAACCTTGCAGGAAACTCTGAATATTTAAACTTAACGTAAACAATAATAAGAATGCAGAACATCAAAACATGATTCTATTAAATTGAATGTTTGTCTCCCTATTATTTGCACGGTACCTAAGTCGTCTCTCGTGTGCGCACACTTCTTGTGACAACAGAGTCAATGTTTCTATCTAATAACAGTAGGCATAAAATATTGTGTCCATACATGTAAAGCAGTGAACAAAAATGATGGATTTTAGTGTTCCCTTTGTCTACTTTATGTGCATAATAGTTTTCAATTTTGAAAAAGAAGTTTATTTGATTCTTCATGGGTGTGTCATATGAAAATAAAACTGCCGTGAATATAGATACTTTAACTAAACTAAGATTGATTTCAAAATTATGCCGCCAACAGGGGGCACATTTCCCTGTTCAGTCTGATTAAAACATTCTCGTTTTTATTTACTTTTTGTAGTAAAATAGCCTGTGTACTAAAGCTAATTTATTATTAATACTTACACCGTCTGGGGCCATAATCGACATTTTTTAAACGAAAACTCAGACGTTTTCAACATTCATTTATCTATCAATTATATGTACTACATTAAGCGTTCGGAAGAAAACATAACTTGCAAATTGTTAATTTCCGATAGGTCAAGGTCATTATGTGGAACGAAATCTTCCTTTTCTAGGTGGTACTTTCTGTCTGTCTATGTGTGCGTGTGTGTGTGTGTATGTTCCTGTAGTGAATATACGTAATATGTATATATTAACACACATGTAGACACATATATAATGTGTGTGCGTGCGTGAGTGTGCGTGTGTGTGTGTGTGTGTGTGTGTGTGTGTGTGTGTGTGTGTGTGTGTGTGTGTGTGTGTGTGTGTGTGTGTGTGTGTGTTTGTAACCTGTTTTCAGAATGATATATAATTCATTAGCCCTTGTGTTTCTTATTTACTCTCTTTCACTTTTCAGGGGATTCGGTCTGATTCTCAGTACATTGCTGCTCAAGGTACAGACTTCTCTTTTATATTTTGTAAAGTCAATAACCGAGTACGATCATGGATTTTTAAAAAGTATTGTTGCGATATTGAATGTTATATACTATAGCCAAAAGCTGTGTAATTATTAAAACATACACATACCTATGCACTCATACATACCACATAAAACATATTTTGATTGTGCGCTGTTAAAATCAAATATGCATAAATTATAATCAACTCCATCTTTAATACGGTGCCTTTAAATACGCATAATGCATTTACATATAATACAGTTTAACTATGTCATAAATTAATGTAATAGTAATCTGCTCTCGATTGTCATAAGACAATGCTTAGTGAACTTATTCCAATGTGAAATTGCTGACATCAGTGATTTAACACCAATGCACACTACAAAACACGGAGACATCATTCCACAGTGCATAGGGTTATAACGTTAGTCGAACTGTTAACAAACTACAAACCAATTCATTGTGTCGATCTCTGGTCTCGGATATCCATTAAGGGGACGTGAGAAGGTAAGAAGTCATAAACAAACTGCGATGTAATGTATCCAAAGTTGTCCAAATGTATAACTAACATTTTGCATGTATTTGTACGGCATGAAGAATGATTGACTTTGAAAAAAACACCTTTGATATCTTAATCCTAGTAGGTCTCTTCTCCCCCCATATTTGTTCTGGAAAATCCTATGTGCATTGTGCTATGTGCAATAAAGCTTTGCTGACTACTAGCTGACTAGTGTGAGTGTGGCTATTTGTTTACTTTAGTCAACCTGGCATTGTTACGAGATGTGCACGGATATGTGTGTGTGTGTGTGTGTGTGTGTGTGTGTGCGCGCGCGCGCGCGTGCGTGTGTCCGTGTGCGTTTGTGTGTGTGTGCGAGTGAGAGAGAGAGAACGAGAGACAGACAGACAGAGAGACAGACAGAGAGAGGGTTTATGTACGTACAAGTATGATTTTTTATACGTTTTTATAGTGTATACTATTTAAAATGTACTTTTATTAAATATGGAATATTTATACAGGTTAAAACCTTTCATTTTAAATTTGGAATTATGTCTACCTGCTTGCGTAAAATATATCGTGCTATATTAGTGTATTATATTTTATTGTGTAATAATGTCTATTTTTCTGAACAGTAACAACATGTAAATCAGAGACTATTTAAACATAATTAAGTTTTACAGGTCCCCGTGACAACACTGTAATTGATTTCTGGCGGATGGTCTTGCAAGAACGGGTAACAGACATCGTCATGGTGACAAACCTTCAGGAGGGAGGAAAGGTCAGCTTAAAATTAACTTGACTTTTTGTTCATTCCATATTACGAGCAGGCAGAATTGTTTCTACCCATTTTCTACCAACCCCTAGTTTTTTGTTAATTTTCAGATATGTTGTGCTTTATGCACCAAAAGAACACAGAATAAATTTAGTTTTTATGAAAAACGTGTATTTTTAATTTTATTGCAATTTTTGTTTGCGTTCCACATGTGGAACGCTAGCAGCGAAAGGGTACATTCACTTGCGTTCCACATGCGGAACGCTAGCAGCGAAAGGGTACATTCACTTATTGAACACATATTAAGAAAAATAAAAGAATCTGCAGTTGTTATTTATTTTAAGCCTTTTACAACAGCTAAATTCAATCATCTGAATGTTATTCCCGGTGAAAGTCTGCAGAGCACTCGATATGGCAGGGAACCTGGCACTTGGCGCACAGCAGTTTGGTCTTTCTGCCACAGTGTGCGCAGCGTCGTCGTGTAGGTCCGTTGGTCAGGTGGTGATCGCGCCCATCAGTTCGAATGTCTGCTGGAACTCTCTTGTCAAGTGGTGCAGGCCGTCCAGACAAGGGTCTTCCAATCTGTTTGGATGACACCATCTTTTTGATGTACACACTCACGATCTGCCGTTTGAAAGCAAGCAAATCCATAGGCTGCTGTTGTTGGGCTGGTGACATTCTGTAAAAAGCCATCCATTCTGCACAGAAACATCAATGGCAAAGGCAAAGAAGGGCCACCACCACTTCTTAGTGCGCATGGAGATCCTGTAGGCTCCAACGTTTTGATCCATGCGGTCGACACCACCCATGCCTTTGTTATAGGAGGCAATCATTGCTGGCTGCTTTAGCTCAATCTTCTTTTTCTCCTTGGCTGACCACCTGCTCACCTTCGACAATGGGTACACGCCGTCATTGTTGGATGCCATGCTGACAACAGAGTTGTCATTCCAGGAGCAAATGCATATATTGGAATTTGTGTCCGTCCGAAAGTCAAAAGTGCCTCTATTTTCCTTAGAAAGTTCTTGGATTTTCACGGGACACTTTTCCACTCTGTTGCTCCGGATTGTTCCTGTGGCCCTCAGTCCTCTTGATGCCAGATCCTCCAGCAGCGGAATCCCCGTGAAGAAATTGTCAAAAAAGATGTGAAATGGGAGATCATCCGGAAGCTTTTTTGTGAGGTCAAGTACAACTGAGTGCCCAAGACCTAGGTTCTGGTCATAACCTGCTGATGCTCCTTGGTATGGAGACAAGCACAAAGCATATCCTAAGGGAGTCGCCATCACCCACTGCTTGTATCCAAACCGGATAGGTTTCCCGTGGATGCACTGTTTCATTGAATGTTTGCCGAAATAAGGAACCATAGACTCGTCAATAGAAACTTCACGTGTCATGGGAAAATACTTCAGAAAACGCTGGTTGAGATGATCATAAAGCGGTCTTACTTTGGCAATTTTGTCATTCACAGGAATATTGGTGTTGTCAGCCAAGTGAAGATATTTCATGATATGATCAAACCTGTTTCTGGACATACAATTTGCAACGGCAGCATTGTATACGTCATCTTCTTGTGCCCAGTACAGGGAACGTCGTGGCAGAGGCGCATATCCGGACGGCAGAGGCGCATATCCTGACACTAGAAGGATGGCAAGGAAAGCTCAGATCTCTCCTAAAGAAGTGCTGAAGTCAATGCTGACCCTGACTGAGAGCGTCCCAGTCAGTCTCAATGATTGACAGCACTTCATTCAATGAAAAGTGCCTGCAAAACATAACAAAGACAAATTCCTATAGCATTTATTGTATAAAAAGTATAATAATATCTAAAACCCTAACGTTGATCCCCACATATGGTAGAATCAAATATTTCTATAGTTTTTATTGTATAAAGAGTTTAATCATATCTAAAACCCTAAAGTTTATCCCTACATATGGTAGAAACAAGTATTTTCTTTAGTAAGTAACACTACTTAGTAATATACAGTGAGTGGGGGCATTCGCTGCTAGCGTTCCACTTGTGGAACGCTCCATCGTAGGCTTCCTACTTCTTCCTAAACTGAAATATGCCAACTTTTTTACATTAATATAATTGGTAAGAGTCTTGTTTAAAAGAACATAATGCTTTTTAATTTTCTAATACAGAATTAATATGTATTTGCACCTCACCTTTTTGCTTGTGTGCTGAAAGCTGCAATGTTGGATAAGTTGCTCGAAAAATCCGGATTGCCGGTAAAACAAAATTCAAAACCGTAATAAAATAATTCAGAAATATAAAACAATCATAGGAAAGGCACATTAAGCACAAAATAATATCAATTTGGTTTTTATAAAGTTATTGTGTAAAGATTACAGAAAATGGGTTTTACTTTTTTTTCTTTTGTTGCTACGTTTATATTTGTAAAAAATATATAATTTTTAATTCGTATGTAGCTTTCACAGTTTTGTACTTTGTTAATTTCTTCGAAGTGCACATGTTAATTAGATATCTCCCAGCGAGAGAATGAACATAATAACAAATACAACACAACGTAATGTTATAATGGTATAAATGCACAAGGAGTGAGGTAAATTTTCTTAACTAGCTAAATGTGCTATTCTTCCTAAAGTACCAATAGATTACAGAAACAACTGTTTGTGCTAGAGTGCGTGCGTGCGAAGAGAAGATTTTCTATTTCAAAAGCGACCATTTTAACACAGTATGTTAATTGTATTATTTAAATTATAACAGAAATAATTTCTCGTAACACATTATAATATGTATTAACTGAGCTTTAAGTCGATGAATTTAATTACCTTGAATGCAAACTAATCTTGGTGATATTTTAAGGGAGATTGATGTTGAATCTCCGTGTTCAATGAAGACACATTGATCATTACAGAGCAAGTGTTACGAGTACTGGCCAGCCAAGGACACCTCTCAAACATACGGGCCAGTCAAGGTCACTGGCTTAGACGTGCAAAGCAGAGCATACTATTTTACAAGGACATTTAGTCTGAGTGGGGCTGATGTAAGTTGCTACTATTTGCACGTATTAAATATAATATTAGTGGGTCTAGTAGTAGTAGTAATGTTGTTGGTGTTGTAGTTAGTGATGGTGTTGCTATTGTTTTGTTGTTATTATAATTACATTTGTCATCTAAATGTATCAAGCACATGTACAACAATGAGGGAATTTTATTCACTGCATACATTATTCTTAATGCGTTTGCAGTGAACTCTTCTTTTGTTGTAAGTTAGTACGAGAATGGGAGAGTATTATTGTGTTATTATTTGTAACGGGCTCTTCCCGCTGTCATATTATACTACAATTATAATGATAATACAATTTAGCTTGTGGTTCATGCATCGCATATTAACTATTCTTAGCACTTTCCCTTGATAACAATTAATCAGCAGAAATATGCCTACATACATGTGGTTACTTTACCTAACCATTTTACAAGTGTAACAATCGCACTTAGCTTCTGCGAAAAAAAATATAACAATCATTTAATACACATTTAGCAATCACATAAATATTTTATGCAATATTTATAATATAGAAAGACATCAAATTAAGCATGAGAAATTTACAATCGAGAGAAGCCAATTATATTTACCACTATGTGAAGTTATGCATGGTCAAAAATGGTGGAAGTGATCTCTTTCTACCCCTGGACATGGGCACTGTATACGAACGTTGGCGCATCTGACGAATTTGATTCATTCAGGGGAATATATGAATGAATCGAGATCAATCGGCGGATCAATGCTACGTCACTGTACGGAACGTAATTGACCAAATATGGGTGTCTCGTATCCAGCTAATAATCTTCCCTTCACCCCTGACCTGTCCCACAAACCTCTTTCACAAGTTTTTTGCATCAGCTAAGCCTAATTGCTTAACGGAAGTCTTCTCATAAATTACACAGACAGTAGAAACAGTAATAAAATGAACGATTAAAAATTATGAAAAATATGTTCTATAGCTCTGCATACTTTGCGTAATATATTTTGACAAAAGGTATACAACAGACAGTCTGATGAAAATCTGTCATAGTATATCTTAGCTTAATTTTTTTAACTTTTAAACCCACAACCCTAACAAATGTATTATAAGTAAAGATTACAAGTTGTTGAATAGAAAACAAATATGGAGAGTGGATTGTGTAAATGTTCATAATCCTAATGCTTTAATTTATAATTAATATGAAAGGAAAATTCATTTATACTCTCACCCATTCTAGCTATATACTGTTGAGCACATTAGTTTTCCATTAATTACGATTATGTTTTAAAGGGAGAGGAACACAAAGTGACCCAGTACCACTTCACTGCCTGGCCAGATCATGGAGTACCCACAGTGACGTCACTAGTAGATTTCTGGCGATTTGTGAAATCACGTGTCAAGGTTTGTGGATTGTCTGTTCCACTGCTTGTGCATTGCAGGTAAATAGTTGTCTTAATATTATTTATATTTTGCCTAAAGTTGATTTGTCATTATGCCCTAAGATCGTTATGATTCTGGATGCTTAACTCATACAAATACAAGTAGAGTTATCAACCATGGAGTAGTTCTAATGGACGAATGTATCTGGATTCTATTGGACTGTGAACAATATGCACTAATTCAAAAACAATACTTAAGAGAATGCAAACACACGCACAGTAAAAATAACTACGCTGCAATATGAAACATGGATACGCTACGCAAAATTAATCGCAAATTATGAAGTAATAATTACAATACTTAATGAATTACATTAATTAAATAAAATAAAGTACGATATCAACAATTTCATATCCACTTCACTGGTCTAATAAACTGTTTACACTTCCGAAGGGGTAATCATTGTTTTCCATATCTAGCACAAATACATAAATTGTGTCAAATTAATTCAGGTAATCATTGTTTTCCATCTCTAGCATAAATACATAGATTGTCTCAAATTAATTCAGGTAATCATTGTTTTCCATCTCTAGCATAAATACATAGATTGTCTCAAATTAATTCAGGTAATCATTGTTTTCTATCTCTAGCATAAATACATAGATTGTCTCAAATTAATTCAGGTAATCATTGTTTTCTATCTCTAGCATAAATACATAGATTGTCTCAAATTAATTCAGGTAATCATTGTTTTCTGTCTCCAGCACAAATACATAGATTGTCTCAAATTAATTCAGGTAATCATTGTTTTCTGTCTCCAGCACAAATACATAGATTGTCTCAAATTAATTCAGGTAATCATTGTTTTCTGTCTCTAGCACAAATACATAGATTGTCTCAAATTAATTCAGGTAATCATTGTTTTCTGTCTCTAGCACAAATACATAGATTGTCTCAAATTAATTCAGGTAATCATTGTTTTCTGTCTCTAGCACAAATACATAGATTGTCTCAAATTAATTAAGGTAATCATTGTTTTCTGTCTCTAGCACAAATACATAGATTGTCTCAAATTAATTAAGGTAATCAAGTTATTACGGCTCGCACGAGTAATACTTTATATGTTCTACATTATAACTCTTTCATTTCACTCTTCCACTAAACAAGTATAGAGTATAGTCTTTAAGAAATTGTTTGAATATGTTCACCTTTAAGTTACTTCCCTTACTGAGAAGTATAAACTACCAGCACTTAAAATTGTCGCTTATTTTTACACTATATCTTGCTTACTATCTTTGGTGGAGTAAATTTTCTTATTCCTTTTTTCTAAAAGTAATTGTTATAAAATTACTAAATGTCAAAGTGTCCCGACCTTGTTCATTGCATATGTTAATGTTTGTAAGTGTAATAAGGTGAGTACTATACTATACCAGATGACGTTGATGTGTCAATCAGCATTTTCATCGAACATATCAGTAAATGTGTTGCTGTAAGTTGATTCCTGTGATTTATATTCGAGAACCAATACAGCAAAAACTGAGGTTTGAGCTTTGTCTGAAGAATTCACAAAAACACTTTTGAACACTCCTCTTTGCATGCTTGAGTAGTGCACACAAATATTCTAGAACATTCCGTGTGGTGTGCTTGTCAGTGAGGGCGAATTTTTTGAAATTCCCCCACTGTGTGCTTTGTGAGTGCATAGAAGATTATAGATCAGTTGTGTAATGTGCCTACTAATGTAATATATGAAAGTCAGTGATTTGTTGCAAATTCGGATTGTGAACAAGTGCCAGCGACAGATGACATCTTTGCAAATGATTTATGTTCATTGACTATAATTATTTCTCTGAAACACCACTCTCATTTCATTGATGAATTATGTCAATGAACGTGATGTGTCTACTGATGTCTATGCTAGGATAAAATGAATGTTTGTCTAGTATTAATCGAACATTGTTCTGAAGTGATGCAAATGTCAACGCTCTGTTGATTATATCCATATGTTGTATATTTAATAGCTGATTTAATAAATGTATTCATATTCTTACACATATTGCTAACGATATGTTGGAGAGATAGTGGATGGATGGGGGCTCGCTAAATATAGACTAAAAGAAGCACTTATCTTCTCCTTTGGTAGGAAGTTTACCACCTACGGAAATATTGTGGGGTAGAAAATGTTTGTTTTTAATGTTGTGGAAGAGGGAAAATTATTAAATAATAAAAATAATCATCATAGCCAATAACTAAGGTGGCCTTTGTCACACTACCTAAATGTTAAGATGTCTATAAATATTCTCCTATTCACCATCTGCAACATGTACCTCTGCATCACCTGGCAATGTTGTCTATCGAATGCATTATGTAAGGTTTTTAACCATGAAAGATAAAAGACTCATAACGTTTTCTAACAAAGCACGACTATACACGGGTTGATAGCCTATTGCATTACAACGAGACACGTGTCTATCCAACAAATATAACCGGTTGTTAGCCAGCCTACTGACGCACACCGTGTTACAAAAATCAAATTCACATTTTCGTCCTATTCCTTCTACTCGTTCCCCGGGGACATAGTATTCCCTCCCCTTACTTTGAACGCTTGCCTAGTGAAATTGTTCAGTCAAACATTGCCAGATCTCTGCTTCCATTTCTTGAGATCACTCCATATTTCACTCTTCAATCTCCTGTATTAATCTCCACGCACACACTGAGATAATGCTGATTGTTCTACACATAATTATCAAGTATACATGCTACATGACGTCCACACTGATTATTTACTCACTACAAAATTCACATTAAACTGTGTATTTAAAAGTATAATACAAAGAACTGTGGATTTTTTTCCACTTAATGACTGACTATTGTGACATTAAAAGATCAAGAATAAGTATTAAATGTAAAAATGCAGCATCGGGAACTATGTAATGATTTGTCTACATTAATTGAATTTGTCAAAGAACAAACATTAACAGAGCAATGCGTTTATTGTTCTTCAACAGATTGTTTAGGCTCTTTGCCCAATATAAGATTATAAATTTCTTCGCTTAGATCTAACTCTTTATTAGTAATACTTTTTTTTCCTTTCAAGCGCTGGTGTTGGAAGAACTGGAACCTATATCGGTCTTGACATTGCCATGGACGAATGTTTACAAAACGGAAAGGTAAACATTGCAGCCATTGTTGACCGCATGAGGGACGACCGTACAATTATGGTCCAGGCTCCAGTACGTATAGATTTGTTTCTATCTATTTTTATTGTTAAATAAATATCACACATGCATTTCTCAATGATACTACAGATTTTGTAATATAACTTTATTAATTTAAGCAAATAATACAAATATTTGCTAATTAAAATATAAATGTAGCAAGAGCAAATATCAAAAGATTACTTGACGCGTGTTAAAACCCTTTCGGTACGAAAGTAGACTGAATAACTACCACATGCTTCAATACACAGATGACTCGAATTCTTAATGATTCACTAAATCGTAAAACGCTGTAGATTAAAACATCCAAGGAATCACCTGCCACATCATGCTAATTCTGTTATCTTTCATGAAATATTTTAAATATTCTTTAAATAGCGCGACATTTTCTCATTCACATTGTTAAGTCCTGATTTTTTAAATAAATAATTAAATTGAATACACGCACATTGCGTTACTTTACTTATTTTAACTCTTTTATTTTAAAATCCAGGAACAGTATATATTTCTGTATAAGGCTTTACTGGAAGTGTACACTGGACGTGAGACAAAACTTTCTGTTCATCAATTTGATGCAGTCATCTCAGAGTCTGTAAATTTCTACACTCCCAATGGACGAATTGACAAAGAGTTTCAGGTAATTTAATATGATATTGCTCTCCTTAATTGCAGATTTTTTCAGAATCATTTTAACGTATTACATATCGTGGAAGTAGTTCTTCTATTTTTCTTTGTACTTTATTATATTTAATTTGATTTTAGCACATTTGATCTGTAACACAAATAAAGTGAATAATTAAATAGTTTCTTTTTTTTTACATCTTTGACGAAATAGCAAATACACACAAAACAAAATAAGGTATTTACATATTCATCATCATCACCATCATCATTGTCATTCTCATCATCTCCAGGTCACATCAGCCATTAACATCATATTAATGTGTACACGTAAATGTGTAATAAGCATGTGACATGATTAAGTAGTCATTGACGATTGCCATTAAAAATATACATGTATCCATTTGTAAACATTAATAACGTTGATAACGTAAAATATGTAATGCCTTATGGGGTTTTTTTGTTTTGTTTTCCTTTGCAGATCGTAATGCAGATGAGGTCTTTGACAGCAGAACAGAGTCATTCTGTTGCAATTGCTGATGAGAATAAGTCCAAGAACAGGAACGAATCCCTACTGCCATGTATGATCTGTATATTAATTAGTTACTATGTTATGCCTAACCTTTCTTAAAATGATTGTGTACAGTTTGAAATCTCTCTCTAAAACAAACAATTGCACACATACAAACACACCACACAAGTGATATTAACCAAGTGGTGTTGGCGTCAATGTTTGAAATGATCTATGTCATTGTTCGGCAAGAGAAGTATACTAAGACAATTCAATGGACGGCAAAAACAAAAGGAAGGAAAATATTGTGAGAATCGAATCCATATGCACCTGCTTTATATATTTATTTTTGTAGGATGCTGATTCTCGGACTAGTATGGAATTTACTGACAGTAAGGATTGGGGAAAATTAGTATGAAATATATCAACCATGATCCGAAATTACAACCATCGTTTATTATCACTCCAAGCAGCAGAAAATGCAGAAAAAATAATAATTTATTTTATAATTGTGTTCTACCTTGTTTGCTGCATATATTAAATATTAAAAACATTGTTCGCTATGTTTGCATAATATAATAGTAATATCTTTATGAAACTTCTTTCAGCTGACGAGCATGTTGTTTATCTGACGGAGCACGTGCCAAACCGGAACCAATATATTAATGCTGTCTATATGTCGGTAAGGGAATACGAATGAGGTTTGACACAATATTTATTGCAATATCAATATATATTTAAAGCATTTCTACTAATTATTTTTCTCTCGGTCACAAAATTGTATAATATTCAATTATTAAAACTCATTCGATTAAAAAAATAATAATATGTGGGAACATAAGTTTTGACATAGATTATAGTACATTTTGTGGAAATGTAGACAATAAGTATTAAGTAACCACAAGAATGCCTTGCGACATCGCGATTTGAGACCATTAACATTTGCCACCTCATACATATTTCACTTTCTATTCCGTCATCTTCCATCATTTATATTTTCACTTTCTATTCCGTCATCTTCCATCATTTATATTTTCACTTTCTATTCCGTCATCTTCCATCATTTATATTTTCACTTTTTATTCCGTCATTTTCCATCAATTATATTTGGTCGTGTTCATTCTCGACAACAGCTCGAAACTGGCAATTGCCTAAATATATATTTCATGAAAAGTTTCGGATTAATTAATCTTTATCGCTTTATAATTATGTTTAATGAATAAGGTTTTATTAAAAAAATGAACGTTATTATTTTCTCTTGCTCTAAATATATTGGCATTGTATCTTTCAAGACATTTACGAAGTCTAGAGGCACCATTCTCACACAGCTGCCATTGCCCGACACCCTCATTGACTTCTGGCGTTTGATATTTGGCAATGAAGTTACTACAATTGTGTCACTCGGCGGTACACATGATGAAACTAATATTGAGGTAATAATTATTATTGCTAGCGATAAACTAATATGGAGGTAATAATTATTATTGCTACGATAAACTAATATTGAGGTAATAATTATTATTGCTAGCGATAAACCTATCCGCAGCATGAATAAATACGTTCATACATGGGTGTCGCATTTCTTTCTTTTTTTAAATTTTTGTTGATGTTTCTTTGCTTGTTTGATTCCTTCATTCTATCACACTTTCATTATGTTCTTCTTTCATTATTTTATTTTATCATAATTTCTTCTCTTATCTACGTTAACTTTAAGCTGTATTGCATTTTGCTAATTACACATCCATTTAAAATAAGCTTAGATGAAATTTTCATTTTTTATTTATATTTTGTTTTAAAGTACATCTGCACGAAATTCTTGTTACAGAAGCGATTTTGATATTACTTACGAACCTAGAAATAGTGTGGATGGATGGATGGATGGATTAATAGACAGAAAGATAGATGGATGGATGGATGGATGGGTAGGTAGGTAGGTAGGCAGATATGTTTTGTGCTTGTAAGTGTATATTATACTTAATTGCTGTCAGCTGTGTTACGTGATCACGTGTGCACATCTCATTTTCTATTTCAGAATTTCTGTCGTTACTGGCCTTCAGCTGAGGACGGAATACAGATTGGCCCATACAGTGTGACATTACAAACGTCTTCGCGTTTAGGGAAACATTTGACGATGTATACACTCATCCTTAACAAACAGGCAAGCATTTTTGTAAAGTACAGAATTCTTCTTTTCGAAATAACTAGCATTTATTGCATTGTTATTTTTGCATGTACCAAATGGTATGTAATAAACAAGTACAATGATTGATGCAACGATCTAATCACAAATCTGCACTAATAAATAGTTTAATAATTACTTAATCTATGACAACGAACCTTCAGTATTTTAAATTCAAACATTTATTTGATTATTCATATCGGACCTCAACAGAAAGTCGCTAAATCACGCGAAATTCAACTACTACGTTACGAAGGATGGTCATCGGAAATTCCCGATAAGGCTGACTTGTATCAGCTTGTAGAGATACTGGATACCAACAAGACAGTACGTCCTATCGTTATTCAGTGCACGTAAGTGTTACATCCCAGAGTGTATTGCTAGAACGTATTCTGATGCATTGAAAATCGATCTTATAATAGTTGCATATCTAAATACTTTGTAAACATTTCATTGTGTATAGTTTAACTAAATGCTTTTGTTGAGTTTTCCCATTAGATGTAAATAACAATTAGTACGCAAATACTAACATGGATTTTTATAGGGATTTTTAGCACATACAGTCATACACCTATTATTTTGAAAGTAGAAAGGGGATGGGACACTGTATGTTATTTAGAGTAATTTCATCTTATTGTTTTGCGTTCTGATGCTCAGTCTTGAATTCAAAAGTTTTGTTGTGTACGCGCGTGTGTAAATATATTTCATATGTCCTACTTTCAAGCCTTACTACTTCTGCTAACGACGAGCGATATCAAGATTGACTTAAGTAAAGTTATCCTACTGTTAATATATTAACTCTGATACAAAGGATTGTGTAATCGTTGTCTATGGTTATTATAACTGTACATTAATACTACGTCCCTCGACGTGTTCTTTAACAACCAAGCTCTAATAATTACTGTAAGTTTATTCACACGCCACTTATTTCATTCAAACAAAGGGACGTTCAAAGTGCAAATTTAATCATTGTGGATCCGCGTTAAGCTCTTAATATATGTTCATCATTCGGGATCGTTTTAGTGTAAATACATGGGGTATACACTCCATTTACACTCCAACTGCATATAGGTTTTATACGTAATCCATTACGAGGAACTGACCACCACCATGCATGTGTTTCTGTCTCTCTTTCCGAACCCTATCCGTCTCTCCCACACTCATCTTTCGGCATGATTTGTTTATTTTTAAAACGATACATTATAAATAAATCTTAATTTGTGTGAACCGTGAATACTTTATAATAGTATAGAAAAGTATTTATAATTTTATACAAGTAACACATAATAATTACACGAATGTTTCTATCTACTGATACATACAACACGACACACACACACACACACACACACACACACACACACACACACACACACACACACACTTCTAAATAAAGAGAATAATTTTAATCTATTACATTCAGTGATGGAGGAACAAAGAGTGGTCTTTTCTGCTGCATACGTGATATAATCAGCCGTGTGACCTTTGACCGCGAGGTGGATGTCTACATGACAGTTAGGAACGTGCAGAGCGTCAGACCTGAGGCCGTTACAAAAGTGGTAAAAAATACTTTAATCTATTTTTTACTAACAAGCGTAGAATCGTGCTGAACAAATGAAATATTAATCACTTGTAATCAAGACGACTGATGAAATACTTTATTACTATTAATTAATCGATTTGATATTTTGTGGACACAATAGTTCTTTTAAATATATAACTCAAAGACTAAATTATATAGATAGACAGCTAGATAGATAGATAGATAGATAGATAGACAGACAGACATATAGATAGACAGAGAGATAGATAGATAGATAGATAGATAGATAGATAGATAGATAGATAGATAGATAGATAGATAGATAGATAGATAGATAGATAGATAGATAGATTGATAGATTGATTTTGGTACTAAATGTATCAGTGTATGATACAAGATTATGTTTATAAGGTTCAGATGTGTAATAACAGCCCAACGACAAAATAATAAATGAAATGTAAACAGAAGGAAAAGATATATTTGAGAAACAAATTTGAAGAAGAGATGGGATTCGATGATGGATAAAATTTCAAAATTGGTACAAACAATGAAACTGCTAATAAAGTATTGCTTTAAAACATAAATCTATTCCTGTTTAAAGAAAATAGAGCATATGATTGTGTCGGCTGAACATATACAGTTTTATGTATATTGGCAATCCTAGCATATCCTACAGAAACATTTATGTAACATAAAGGAGCCATTACGAGTTTTGAAAATTTTTTTCTTTAGTTTGCTTTTTAAAGATATTATTGATATCTATTTTACACACAGCATAACCATGTTATAACATAGAAAAGTATATCAACGCATTATTTCTTGATTAAAGGAACACTACCGTTTCTGCTACGAAGTTGCACAGGAGAAAGTACGAGAACAGAATGTTTACGCCAATACATAATGCATCAGTAAAACAGAGTGTTTACGCAAATACATCATTATACATCAGCAAAAGGAAAGAAATCAACAGGAGTGTTGAATTTGTTATATGCATTTTGTTTTTAAATTATATTACATTTGTAGTAAACTGTTGGTCTTAAATATATTTATTTGAATGAACATTAACTTCGTACAGTGCATAAACGACTGTTGCATAGATTGTTTGCACATTTACGAATTAAGAAAAATATGGATACGGATTAAAGCAAAATTCATTTAATCACTTCTTTTTAATTTGTATTAAAATCTGTTATTAATAGTAGGATGAGTATTTGCACTTTGAGTACTTATACTACTATTATTACTTCTGCTGCTGTTACGACATTAATTTATTATAGAATGAATGATACTGATAGTGGTACCATTATTATCACTATTAATATTAATGATAATGTCATTAAGAATAGTAATGGCAATCATACTGATAAATATAATGTCATTATTGTAGGAATAGCATTTTATTGCCAGGAATGTTTCGATGACATACATTTATCGTGACAATTCAATTAAATTACAAAAATAATTTGCTTTGTCAGTAAATAACTGCATTTGTATATTGTAAATACTTTCGTTCGACCTTAAATATCTCCTATTTTCATGTAAATTGTTTGATAAAACTCCCGAATAACTTCTAACATGTTTAGGATGTGTTGACATGTTCGGAGTTTGTCTTTGTCTAAAAGTGTCTGATAGTCACGAAATGATGAAATTAAGATAATGTCATTTGCATGAATAATTTGTTGCTCTAAATATATACTTCTGAAGTTTGAGATGCATTACCATATTTAACAGATAAACACATTATTATATTATTCAAGAGGAGTTCCTATTTCTTGTTGCCCCTTTATATTTGTTCAGAATTTCATGTACAGTTTCTTGGTCCCATGCATACATTCCATTTTTCTAATCAAATGCAATATCAGTACTCGTTTGATTAACAGTGACTTTTGAATGTTTTCATATTTCGTGAATATATAAGGAATTGTATTAAAATGTTACTTCGTAACCTTCTATTAATCTAAACTTTACAAAAAGTAAATTTATTTATTATTACATTTAACCTGCCTCTTTCATTAGACATATATATTTATAATTTATAGAAATGTGCCAGTATGTTAATAAATGGTAAAATAGGTGAAGTTATTCAAAGAATGTTTTGATTTTAAATAAAAAAAACATTTGCAGCGCAACCTTGATTGTACGTATTTGATTTATTGAACAAAAATAATAAATATTTATATTGAATATATCGATCACTGCTTGTTTCCTTCTTTATTAATGTTTATATTTATTTATCTTTCATTACCTTTTCAGCTAAAAGGCAAATGTGTTTTACTAATTTGTATCACAGTTTCAAATTGTGTTTCATAATGCAAATATGTTCCCAGTTGAATGAATTGATTAGTGTAACGTTTAGTCAACACAAACCTTCAAAGGCATGGAATGAAACAGTTTCAATATCAGTCGCCCATGCTTACAAATAGAATAATTTGTCACTTGCATTTTATCGTAGTTGTCAAAGTCTGACATATATACTCGTAACGTAGTGCACCGGATCACTAAGTTTCTGAAAAAGAGAGAGAGAGAGAGAGAGAGAGAGAGAGAGAGAGAGAGAGAGAGAGAGAGAGAGAGAGAGAGAGAGACAGAGACAGAGAGAGAGAGACAGACAGAGAGACAGACAGACAGACAGACAGACAGACAGACAGACAGACAGACAGACAGAGATAGTATGGCAGAATTTCAACACACTTATAAAAAAGAGAAGTCATATGGACTGAAGTTGGATCAGCTGATTGTCACGGCATAGTGCTGGAAGAGGATAGCTGGAAATGCTTTTGCAATGACCCCGTGTTTGAGCAGCGTGACTATTTAAGCACTCGTGTTTCTCATTCAGTTTGATTAATTACATTTTAATTAACAAATTAATTTGGGGTACGAAGTTTTTTTCTGCAGCATTTGCACTGGTTCATCTTCCGATTTTCATTGTTAAAATTTACCGATTTTAATGACGGGCTTGTAGACTCGAGCAGCAAACTTCTATCTGAACTATTATCTTCTAAATTTCCTTTACTGATAGTAACTATATTTTTGTCACATATTCGACGGGGAAGACAACTGATTTTTGCTACATCTGTTTTATTTATTATACTTCATTAAATGCTACATTTCTGAAGCGTAAGTCTAACACTTAATAAGTAAACTCTATATTCTGCTACTTCTACATCAAAGTTAGTCAGTACTTTCACTACCTTTATGAATTACAATACAAAGTCATCAATTCTTGTTCAAGAGAAAATAGCAACACACAAACTAAAGACTGTTCAGGCCGATTTATGCAACTGGCATATCAAAAATGTTGATTCTTGGACACACAATTTTTAATAATCATCCATTCTCATTAATGGCAAACTTCAATATAGTCCTGTACAATTTCCGCTTAGGAGAGAAATTATTATAAAGACGTGTCTGCTGGTTTTCACTTGATTGCGCCAAGGGATCCGTTTGGAAGGCGCTAGGTTTGACGAAGAATCTGTGAGAAATCGCATTATATAAACATTCGCATTTGCACTGCCCCAACCCCACCACCAATTTAAGAGTGGTTCATTATATCCATAATTTCTTATACTATCCTTTCTACTTTAATCACTCTGGAATACTGTCACGTTATCAGGAGTAAAGACGTTCTCACTTTGCTAATATAACAGTAATAATATTGTCACTATAGCCACTTTGCTGTTATTACTGGAAATGATTATTTACCGGAGTGAAACCAGTAGCACATGACACTTTCAATCCTAAATTTAATCAAAAACAAAACATATTCAAAGTTTAATTATTAACCAATGAACACATCCGTGAAACTAGCAGCACTAAAATATAAATAAATATTTATACGTGTATAACCGTGAAATGAAGCATGATGGAAGGTAAAGGAAGAAGGATGGACGACATGGTCTTGATCGGAGAGACATTATTAAAAAAGTTACGACAATTTGCAAACCAAGGGAAATCATTCTGTCGATAATTTTAAATATATTTTTCATCCTGAATTCACTCCCTTTGACCATATCGTCGCGAAGAGCATTTCACTGTTGCTGTGTATACAGTGTAGAATGACAATCGTTTTGTGACTTACATTTAAGCATATCCGCTTACATTTAATTGTATATATTGTCGTATTGTACTGAGAATGAATTATATTAATTTTGACTTTGTGGAAATAAATATGATTGTCTGGGAAATAGTCTTTTCCTTTGTGTATAAACTATAACATTTTATCATGGTTTCCATGAGCAAAGATTAGTAAACTGAAGAAATATTCGAATTAAAGCCACACAAAAAAAGCTCAGAGAAGGAAATGAGACTTGTGAGCAATGCAGAAAAACACAGATGGAAGGAAAATATAGGGGAACTAACTAAAACAAATACACAATATCTGACTATCTACATACATACATACCACGCACACAAACACAAATACAACTTTTTGAAAATGTTAGTAACAAAATCACAATTAATCTCTCTCTATCTCACTCAAACATACATACACACACACACACACACACACACACACACACACACACACACACACACACACACACACACACACACACACAAAGAACACACTCCTTCCAAAGGCATATATTGATTTATCAGTTTTCAAAAAGATAGTTTGTAAAAGTTGCCACCGTTGAAGAAAGATGAGTCATCATGAAAAATACCCTTGGCATGAAATCATGTGTTCCAACAAACACTTCACAAATACACGGCCTTTGAGGTCTTGGTCGGGGCGTATATTCGTTATTGAAAACTACGCTGGTAATCGCTTTAGAATCAAAGTGCATTAGGGCCTGTAGCCCATTCACTTTCTCTCGTCAGATATTTCCATTTCTGGTTTCCGCAATGACATATTTATACTTGCTGTGGCATGCTACATGTTTTCTGTTCATATATATCCGTCTTTGCTTTTAGCAGTTAAGCTGACAACATGTTTCTTTGTGGTCGTTGAATTAAATTTAGACTTTAGTAAGCAGTAGCAGTGATTAGAGATGTAAAGTATATATAGTCACCCTGATGCAGATGAACTCTACACGTGACAGTATCTGATCGGTTAGCATTTCGGTTCTAGTTAAACCAATCAGCCCTTCATAAAACAAGGTGGAGGCGGGATTCGAACACTTGTATAGTCTCCCCATTCTCAGTGTAGTAAAAGGCTACCAACGGAAACTTTCAGTGGCACGTTGAGCATCTCGCTCACTATTTCGGCTGTTATAAATAATGCTGCAATCACAAGTCTGATCCATTAAGGTAGGCCTGCGTTAAAACTTTTAAAACTTAGAGAAAATAATTCTATTGTTATTTGTCACAAATAATGTGTTGTGAGTACATGAAGTCAAAAGTGAAGTCGACCACTAGTATCATACGTGTATTATGCCGTTTCAGAAAAGGCGCAAAGAAATATTTTCGCATTGGGTCAACATGAAGCATAAGACGTAATTCTTCATTGCAATGAGTGTTCGCTGTTCACATTGAATCATGACAAGGAAGTCAAAAGTCGACGTGTTTGTATTAAATCTGTTCTTGCTATATGCATATCAACTGTACTGTATTTCCAGCGCTCAAGACACGAGTAAGTTTTACCTACTATCCAGCATGTTCGTTAGTATGCATGCAAATACTACTACTACTACTACTACTACTACAACTACTACTACTACTACTACTATAACTACTATAACTACTAATGTCACTACTACTGCTGCAACTACTACTGCTACTACCATTAAATTGATAACATACCGAACGTTTTAGGCTTACAAAATATCAAAGTACTTTGCCGTATGTACTTATATTCAAATATTGGTTCACGAATTAGAGCTTAGACCGTATCACATTGTAGACTCAGTCTTTTAGATGCTATAAAACGAACCCGAACTTATCTAGTTTCATACAGATTTGATCTACGCTGTCTTAAAATTAGATATGTATCCTAAACGGCATAATGTACCTATAGACTGTATTATAGTTAAATCTTGGTCTTCGTTTGAAAAATAAAACAACCCATTTGTAATCAAAACTACATAAATAATATCGTCCTATATTATCTATTTGGTAAGTTAACGTGTATTTTTGTATATAAAATTTATTTTAAAAAAATGTGTTATATTAAAAGTATTTTAATAAGTATTATGAAACACTAACTTTCATATTTTAAATGCATCCATTGTATTTAATCACATTTTGAACAACGTAGACATATTAGTTAATTACAGGTCAAATAAGAACTCAAAATAAATTATTCACATGTGTATTTTAGAATAAGTCCATGTGCTAAAATTGCACTGCAGTACTTTTATTACCTTCATTTTCCGAATTTATTGTCATTGCTTTCCAATTTAATGTTTGCTTTATCTCGCTCTGTCCTTGCTCACTCTCCCTCACCATATCTCACACTCAGTTCCTTAATCGTTCTATACTCTTTCACCCTCTAATTTCTTCATTTTCCTCGTCTTTCTATATTCCTTTCTCTCATTCTCTCCCTCCAACTGCGCATTTTTATACCATTTGAACTTTTTTCCTTGTAAACTTCTTACCCTCCCACCCACACACACGCACACAAACACACAGACACACTTACGGAAATGCGCCCGCGAACACGAACTACTTTGCTGGATGAATTAATATATTGAACTAATTAGAAAGAAAGAAAGAAAGAAAGAAAGAAAGAAAGAAAGAAAGAAAGAAAGAAAGAAAGAAAGAAAGAAACAAAGAAACAAAGAAACAAAGAAACAAAGAAAGAAACAAAGAAAGAAAGAAAGAAACAAACAAACAAACAAACAAACAAACAAACAAACAAACAAACAAAGTGGGATATTTTTGTCGCAACCAGTAACGTCTTTAAACACAATTGCAAGTAAAATATGTTGTCCAATAGATGTAAAAGCAAATTGTTCACGCATGGGTTTGCTCACACATGTGTGCCGATTGCTTTTCTCCTGTGGACTTTTAACAAGTTAACAAACATTACATTACTATTAGTAGTAGTATTTGTTGTTGTTATAGTAGTAACAATGGTAGAAGTAGTAGTATGTGTAACTGTTTCACGAAGAGGAGTTTATGTTAAGATTTTAATAATTTATTTAAGAAAATTGTGAGCAATGCAATTATGACATTAACATTATATTACTGCATATACTAAAATCTTGTTTTCTAGCATATAGCATTTTGTCTGTTAATATTTATACATACGCCTTTGTATTTCTCTAGATAGAACATGCACAAATCCATGCGATAAGTGTAACTTCACCTTCTCGTGCAATCCACCCCTATCTGCATTTTGTATCAGAGGTACGTAATATGAGAAATTAGGGAAACATCATGAAAGTATATCGATATTATCTCACTAGATATTGCAGCAATACACTTCACATCAGTACAAGCGGTCCTAGACGTTGCTCTTTGTCTGTTAAGAATAAAATAAACCCTTAATATCACTTACTGTTGCATCAACTTCACTCACAACACCCAAATATTCAAAGTGACGATTTTTTTTCTCAACACTGCATGCTGTTGCATTTGCTCTGTCCAGATGAAAGAATTTGCAATCCTCTCCCAGGTCTGGTACATGTATTTGGGAAAGCTAATTAACGGTAGACATTTCCAAGTGTACGGCATATGCTAATGAAAACATGCTTATTTATCACTATGCCCTGAAGTTAACAACTAGCTTGAGTATACTTTCGAGAAATCTTTCTGTTAGTGGCACAGTCCCTAGAAATAAGGATTATTTTAATATCGTTATTCTAGACGTCTTCCCGTGCACGACAACGATGCACGCCTCATTCATTGAAGAAGTTAGACAGATAAATAATTAACAGTTTATTCAACATGAGCTATAACTGTATATTTATTACATTTTATGATACACACGTTCTACAATTAATGTTGTTGTTTTAAAAAAAATCATATTCAAAACAGTTTAATTAAGCACATTACTAATTTAAAATGGGGATTCATTGCCATGGAGAAATACCGATTTTGAATAACTGTCAATTACTCCCCTTGAATAAAACACGTCAGAAGATAGTTACAAGTAATATTTTAATATAGTCTTTATCTGTAACAGAGAATATTATATATGTAACCCGTATAGGAATCTAAGGATACCACGCTCCACAAAGATAATTAACCGTTAGGAGGTTCCAACAGGTTTTCTAACAATTGAAAATCGTTAATAGCGCCAATATAACTTCAGGAAGTTGTCTACAGGGGCATATTATTTCCATCATTGTAACCAACATTCCTTTCTAAATTGTATCCATCTTTTGTAATAAAGGTAAACTCTCTCAATTGTTTAAATCATATTTTAACATTTATTCTGATAGCTGTGTGGGTTCTGCAGTTTATATATAATAAATATTTTAATAACCCATAACAGATCCTTTTTCAAATTTAAAATTATATATTTCTGTTAATCTCGATGTTCACCTATAACTTAAACAGCACTTCTATGTGGAAGCTAAACTTAACTTTAACTGCCAGATTAATTTGCAACTGGAGCTTCCTGTATATCTAATAACTAAAACGCCATGTCTGAATGAAAAAAGGTGCGAATCTGTACTTGGCTTGTGTTACATAAGGTCACTCATATTTATAGCCAGTCATATCGATCACCTATCTACCTCACTGTTACAGTTTTAACTGAGCGTCCTTTAAATTTAAGTTTGGGTTGACACGAAAGCCACATTGTGGAAATACAACTCTGCAAACCAAGCTTAATATTTTTTTTTTCTCCAGCTACTTCCTTTTTGCCATCCCTTTGTGCTTGAAACCTGAACTAAGAAAGACAAGCGACACTAATAATTTTCTTCTAAATGGAGTTAAATGTTTCATACAATACCACTAAATATCACTGGAATACAACCCTGAAAACCACGTTTCATAATACGTTATCCAGTTACTTCCCTTTCGTTATTCCCTCGAGCATGAAGCAGTTGAAGCTGATGGTGTACTAATAAAAATGAGGCACACTAATAAATCTTTTTAATGGAATTTAAAGTTTCATGCATCATCAGTAAATATTAGTGGGAATTTTAGCAGACGAAGTACGTTGGTCATGGCCAATGACAGTCTATGTTCCTTTATAAAACGCCTTTAGAACCGGAAGTTTAAAGCCAATAAAACCTCTCGCTGTCTTTCAACGTCTAAGAATAAATTTTAATGAGATTCATTCTGCATTGATATGATAATGAGGAAAACGTTCTCAATATCAGTATAGTTTATTAATAAGTTGAAATCCATAATCCTCTTATTCGTTAAAAAAACATTATATGATTCAAAGAGGTAAATGTCACTGTTTCGATATCAAATATAATGTGCAGAATTAATTTCAATTGTACAATGAAAGTAATTCAGTAACTAGAATGTGTGTGTGTGTGTGTGTGTGTGTGTGTGTGTGTGTGTGTGTGTGTGTGTGTGTGTGTTTGCCGACATTTGCTGGACTGTGTTGGTCGTTGGATGCTGGATGTGTCACGATTTATAATTTAATTGACTGCGTTATGCTCGTAGATATAAAAACATATACAATCATAGTTTTGAGTTAGCATTTCTATTCTTAAAAGAGTATAATAAGGTCTTATATTTAAAATAAATTTTATTTATATGTTTTATTTGTACTTGTGTGCTTTGTGTTAACAGAAAATGTTTCCCTCGGAAGAAATGTCAACATGAGCTCAGTGCTAGCACTTTGGATCTCTTCGTCCTCACTGAATACAACGTATACAGCGTGTTTAGCAGTCCTGGAATACACAAATACAACTAATAATACGAAAAGCTCCAATTGCACTCAGATGAACACAACGTATACAGCGTGTTTAGCAGTCCTGGAATACACAAATACAACTAATAATACGAAAAGCTCAAATTGCACTCAGATGAACAGCACAGAGGAATGGTTGCAAGTTGACTTGGACAAAAATTACACAGTCACTAGCATCAATGTTTACATAAGTAACTCAGGTAACACAGTGTTTAATTAAAAAAAAATAAGAAAGTGTTGAAAACTATAGAAATTGATTAAATTAAAGTAATAATTTGGAATGCATGCAGATTGACGTGGATACAGTTTACTGAAGAAAAGATTGCATTTCAATGCTTCTTTAAAAAAAATAAAACAGTATGAAGAGCAAAGAAAATTCTTCAAGAAAAAATCATCAAATCAGTTTTGCATTCACACTTACGCACGCACGCACGCACGCACGCACACACACACACACGCATTCATACTAACGTAGTACATGATGTAATGGGGCATTTGAAAGATTCGAGTTGTAGAATTATTCTAGGGTATACGCTAAGGATAGAGGAAAAATATAAATACATATTCATTTTAATGGAACATTTTCAATTGCTTTGAAGTGAATCAAAACGATGAAAATATAATCTTAGCAACTCTAAATCCAAACGGAGTTATCGTGGAATAGAGAGAAGTTTGACCAAGACAAATCAACAAGCAATATATACTAATTGGCTCATAGACTCGGAAAATTAAATTTTATTAACAGCCTAAAATAACATTTCCTTTAGTGCCGACATAGCTAAAATCAAAGAGACAATACTGGCAAATTATGGAATCCAGAAATTTGGTAAAATGTTTAAGAGAATATCCCTAAAATGTTAATTATTAATTAAACATCACATTTGCAGTATATTGTTCAAAATTACAGTTGAATGAAACAGATTAGGAATGCATTATATATTTGGTAGTTTAAGTAGTAGTAGATTTAATATCACAAAGCAAACACAATAACATGCGAATTATTCGCGTTTGAAATAGACACTAACGCATCATCACATGATGAAGTTAGTTTCCAAAGCATCATACAAAAAAGTTAACTCTTCTTAGAGAGTAATCGCACATACTTATATCAGCTAAACTCAGTATATCGACCAACTCAGATCAAAATGAAAAACACTCTTTGGGCAGAAAATCTCGCATAAAATGGAATATGGAATTAGTAACAAATGCCCATATGGCGAGCACGTTGCTGTCATTATTTTAAAAATTAAAATAAGTGGAATATTGTTTGCATCTTTTCGACGTAACTCATGATTAAGCTTCTACTATCTATCTATCTATCTATCTATCTATCTATCTATCTATCTATCTATCTATCTATCTATCTATCTATCTATCTATCTATCTATCTATCTAACTATCTAACTATCTATCTATCTATCAATCTATCTATCAATCTATCTATATGTCTATCTATCTATCTATCTGTCTATCTATATATATTTCTATCTTTCTATATGTCTGTCTCTCTATCTCTCTATATGTCTATCTATCTATCTATCTATCTATCTATTCATCTGAATGTTATATGCGCATTGAGACACATAATGTGCATCTCTCTACTTTCGTGTGCTCTTGACTGTGTTTCTAATTTCAGTAAACAAACGCTTGGCAAATATATCCATTACCGTAGACAGTCGGCCATGCGATTTTCAATTGAACACATCCAGTTTCCTAGACAAAATAGATGTCACTTGCTCACCACCAGTGACTGGTAGGATAGTGAGGCTGACTGCACTTTATTTAAACGTGTGCAATGATGACATGCCGGGTAAGCATGCATATTGTGTTAATATAGTAATTAAAAGAAAATGGCGATTACGAAATGAACAAAAGACAAAAATTGAATTCACTGGTCACTGGAAGGGAATGAATATTACATAGGCGTACACATCTATTTCATTGTAGCATTTCGTTACAGAGTAAAATGTATTACACATTTAATGATAAAGAATAAATATATATTTATTGGGAAAGTTCAAAGAATTATACAGGAATTTGTTTTCGAAACATTAGGACTCATGACGGTTGTATAATATAACTGCAACTGATCAAAGATATTCTTCAGATAAAACTAATTTTATATTCTTAAAGACGTATGAATCAATCGATGTGTGGTGGAGGTAACGCTTGTTATAACGTGTTTCTTGCGCTTAATTTATTTTTTTGAAGACTCAACGCCAGACAACACTGGAAAGCCAGATAGCACTGGAAAGCCAGATAACACTGGAAAGCCAGATAACACTGGAACAATCGTAGGTGCTGTTGTTGGATCTGTTGTTGCGTGCATATTGATCATACTTGTGGAGACGTTTGCTTTCAGGTGAGTCTCCAAACAATATTACAGATCGGCACTGGCATTTAAAAACTTCTCTTTATTAATATCTTATTTCTTTTGTAATGCCCGCTGTAAAACGCATCACACCCAACTTAACTTGTCGGGTATCGTAAAATAAAATACAATAAACAAACATAGAACGCCAGTAATTACTAAGACACAGTGCTGTAACCGAGTCGGAATACTGCAGATTGGATTCATTGTAGCACAATACATGGCTAGCAATATACTGCAGATTGGATTCATTGTAGCACAATACATGGCTAGCAATATACTGCAGATTGGATTCATTGTAGCATAATACATGGCTAGCAATATACTGCAGATTGGATTCATTGTAGCACAATACATGGCTAGCAATATACTGGAGATTGGATTCATTGTAGCACAATACATGGCTAGCAATATACTGCAGATTGGATTCATTGTAGCACAATACATGGCTAGCAATATACTGCAGATTGGATTCATTGTAGCACAATACATGGCTAGCAATATACTGGAGATTGGATTCATTGTAGCACAATACATGGCTAGCAATTAGTGCGTTTTCAAATTTATGTCAACAAATGATGTGAAGAACGTCATGCATGCACAGCATAGCCCGTGAGTGTCCAGCAGAAAGAAAGACACTATTTCTTTGTGTGGCCATGCGTTACTATGCGAGTTTGGGTGATTGTGTTTAAACATTTTAATATGAACTTAATTTTAAAGCCATGTTGGATAAACTTGTTTTGCAAAACTCATGCACTATATTGCTTTCGACCAAGGTCAAACTATGATTGGAAGGGATCATATGTGTAGTGCTTTATTAATGAAGTGTATAGTTATTGGTCTTTAATGTTGTTCTGTTTCATTGCATAAATTTATACGTGAATAACTTTCTACTGGTTTATATTACACAAGTAATATTTTCGTAGTAGTTGTATTGACTAAATTCTGTAGTTTAATGTATTGAATAGTGCGGTGTTGATCATAAACACGATTACTTTTCCTCTTGTCTGTATACCATCACCTCTTAGAATCCAGTTCGCTGTTCGAATTGTATGTACCTTTCCAAGGTGTTTGTATTGAATTGTATAGAAATAGGTGGTGTGCATATGTTAATGCTTCATTCAGTTTTCAGACTTATTATCTCTCTATTAAATTATAAATCAATTCACATAAACATCAGCTATCCATCCTCACTCAATTGAATTTCTTATAATTTCTCACTCTCTCCTTATATATGTTAATATCTATCTATCTATCTATCTATCTATCTATCTATCTATCTATCTATCTATCTATCTATCTATCTATCTATCTATCTATCTATCTATCTATCTATCTATCTATCTACTATCTATCTATCTATCTATCTATCTATCTATCTGTCTATCTGTCTATCTGTCTATCTATCTATCTATCTGCAATATTTAAATCCGATTTATTCAAACACCATTTGTTTGACGCCATTAATAGAACCGTTTTATTGAAATTGTTTCTCTGCGTAAAAACAAATATATTTCTATGTATTACAGTACTTGTCTGTGTATTCTATAAATATAACGAAAGCTAATATGGGCTTCAAACTGTATGTATATTCGCATTCTTATGTTATGAATAAAATTACTGAGCAACGGTAAGTTACGTCCTTTAATATTATTCTAATCCAATAGGTTGAGTGCAATAGCATATACTCATTCGTATTCAATGCGTTCGTGCTTGTGTCCAAATGATCACAAACATATCTGTAATAAAATGTGTATAGGTATTTGAGACGGCGAAAGATTGCTGGTAAGAAGAAGAAGGACTCGAGAGGTAAGCACATTTTTACACCATCACAATTTGTAATAAAATTATTCATCATTAATTTGACGAGAAAACATTCATTATAGAAGCCAAACGCAAAATAATATGTTGATTTCGTTGCTGCTTCTAGTTAGCATATCTTTTTATCACATGACATCGCAAATTAAATATTTCACTTTTCTCAGAGTTGAAACGTGAGAATCTCACTCAAACACTGCAACATAGATATTTCATATTTCTCAGAAGTAAATCCAGAAGAAACTGATGTCAAATCCCAGGCAAGCGTAAAGCCAACAGTCATAAAGACACAGACTCGACATGTAAAAGACGGACATGACGTCAACGGCTCTGTCTATGAAAACGTCGTTCTGGAAGCAATAATTGAGGTAGACGGCAGAGGACATCGTGACATTGGATCTACTTCGTATCACGAGTGTGTTTTGAGCGACAAAGAAGTGGTGCAAGAATGTGTTTTGAGCGACAAAGAAGTGGTGCAGGAAGATGTCGAGAAGCTGTACAGCAATGACAAAGCCGTCTACGCAACTTTAAAATCAGCGAAACAAGAGTTGGACAGAGTCCAGTGCCACCTAGTGGACAAGCTGACTTCTGGAACGCTTCTTGATGAGTTCATGGTCTGTTTATCTTATAGTCTTTGTAGAACACAAGGCTTAATAATGTATATGTTGTTGTGTGTGTGTGTGTGTGTGTGTGTGTGTGTGTGTGTGTGTGTGTGTGTAAGCTGATATTTGTATTCAATAAATTCATTTAAAATACAAAGGCAATAACTTTAATTTTCTTTATACAATATGTGTCAGGTAAACATGAAATGTGGACTTGAATGAAAATATATTTACAAAATATACAAATCTACGCCTGGTGTGCATTTGATATTATAATATTTATATATTTTTATAATATAAATCATTTATCTTCTCCCCTGCTATATGATGCTATTGAAACTTGTGTTTGCTTTTACGTACAAGAACGCGATTATGGATTACATTTGTAGTAGCTGTCCTAATACACAGTAGATAAATGTATCATTTTCCACAAACAAAGGATTAAGCATCACAAACGGGACAATTCTTGTCACTATGCAAATGAAAAGAAATTACATTTTAATTTTCATTAATTTGGATTTATCTGATTCACCTTTTCGTTTCAATTCATATTTAATTTTATTTTTGTTTGGACAGAAGCTGCCGCAAGCCCACAATAAGTCTCACGACACCGCCCTCACTTCGAGTAACCTCAGGAAAAGCAGATTTACCCTCATCGTTCCGTGTACTGAGCGGTTGATTATAAGTGTTTATATGATATGTATACACATAGGCATAGTTATATTAAAAGTCTTTTGCAAAGGTAACGCTATTTTGTTCAATAATAAGGTATGTTGATGAAATATATTTAAGAATTTAAATAAAGAAGACATAGCGTGCACGAAAACGAAAACATAGTTGTCAGTGTTGTCCTAATGATTCTTTTATGATTATTCTTGTTTATCACAAAGATATAATAATGAAACCATATACATCGTTGCTTCATACATAGACCTAATCCGATGGTATGTTTTGAACTAGGAGGGAGGCTGTCAGACCTATTTGCTCTCTGTATGTGTCTAACTATCTCACACTGGTTTAAAAAATCGGTATTTGAACTATTTTCAGACGACGAAAACCGAGTGGTTCTGGCAGATGGGTATACTGAGGACAGCGCAAATGATTTTGTAAATGCCAGCTACATCAAGGTTGGTATTTGCGGTTTTAAGATTGCAGGCTGGAAAAAATATTATTGAAGAATAAAAGGAGTTCATTGTATTATGTCACTATTTCAAGACTCAGTGCCATGCTTTCAAATTCAGCAAGGACTTAAAAACCTATTGAAGTAATTAATATTTTAGATCGGCACTGGCTTTAGTCATTCTGTAAATTTATATGTTGTATTTCGTTTTGATATTAATGCCGAAATAAAATGAGAGGATTAGGTGCGCTGTGAATGCATGCGGTGACTTCAACTTTCGTTTATCTTCTGTACAACTTTCTAGTTTCTTAGTATGTATAAGTGTCTGTAGGTGTGTGCATGTATGAACAATGTTTATTTACTTATATTCACTTTCTTTCATATATCACGTGTTTGTATAGCCCCTCTTTTGTGGGTATGTGTCATTATACTTGAATTATATGTGTCTCATTGCATGTAACGTGTGTTTTTGTATGTGTATATGTGTGTGTGTGTGTGTGTGTGTGTGTGTGTGTGTGTGTGTGTGCGTGTCTCGTATATAATGTTTCCTGGTTTAGGTTTCTTGTATATGTATGTGTCTCGTTTATAATGTTTCCTGGTTTAGGTTTCTTGTATATGTATGTGTCTCGTTTATAATGTTTCCTGGTTTAGGTTTCTTGTATATGTATGTGTCTCGTTTATAATGTTTCCTGGTTTAGGTTTCTTGTATATGTATGTGTCTCGTTTATAATGTTTCCTGGTTTAGGTTTCTTGTATATGTATGTGTCTCGTTTATAATGTTTCCTGGTTTAGGTTTCTTGTATATGTATGTGTCTCGTTTATAATGTTTCCTGGTTTAGTTTTCTTGTATATGTATGTGTCTCGTTTATAATGTTTCCTGGTTTAGGTTTCTTGTATATGTACGTGTCTCGTATATAATGTTTCCTGGTTTAGATTTCTTGTATATGTACGTGTCTCGTATATAATGTTTCCTGGTTTAGGTTTCTTGTATATGTACGTGTCTCGTATATAATGTTTCCTGGTTTAGGTTTCTTGGGTATCAACGAGACCATCAGGAAATTGTTAAATTGTCCGTGAACGCCAACGAAAGCAGAAAAATGGATGCATGAGTTAATTTCAATATTAAATTTATTTTGATGTTCAATGCGCTGCATGATTGCCACTGCATAACACAAATAAGAAACATTTTGTTTGCAGGGATTCACTTCAAGCATGAAATATATTGCTGCACAAGGTAGTGACATTTTTAATTGTATTGCGTGTTTTATTGTGTGAATTATATTATAAATAATATAGTTGCACAAGTAATATGAGTCCAAAGTATTACCCGCTTTATTACTTACTGGACCCATTGAGTTCATAGAGTGTGCGTAAATCAGTCTTTAATCTATCTCTCATCATCCATCCATCTATCTACTTATCTATCTATTTATCTATCTATCTATCTATCTATCTATCTATCTATCTATCTATCTATCTATCTATCTATCTATCTATCTATCTATCTATCTATCTATCTATCTATCTATCTATCTGTCTGTCTCTTTCTCTATCTATACAATATGTCCTTGATTTTTATTGTTAAATTGAGCATAGGAATGTATGAGGAACTATCATATATCATTGAAAACAGGTCCTCGTGACAACACTGCAATTGACTTCTGGCGAATGGTTTGGCAGGAGCGTGTAAAAGACATCGTTATGCTGACAAATCTTCATGAACGAGGAAAAGTTTGTAACGCGAAATTTACAAGTTCATTTTTAAATACGAGTGCTAAAATAATTGGATTAATATGTTGTATTTTTTCCTGTTTGTTTTTTATCTCGTTTCCTCCAGTTATGTCCGGCTTGTGCTCATTAGTTGATAGCAACTTTCTAATTCATAAACTGATAAAATAATGAAAGTATATGCTTTTTAAGGAAAATTATGACCTAAACAATATACCTCACTTACCAGCGCATGTGCTGCCCATGCGCATTGTATCTTTTCAGAGTAAGTGTTACGAGTACTGGCCTGCCAGGGAAACAACTCACATGTATGGACCATTTAGAGTGACCACCACTGACGTTCAAAGTAGAGCGTACTTCTCCGTCAGGACTTTCGTACTCAATATGGACAGAGTACGTAATTCAAAGCACTCAATATGAACAGAGTACATAATTCAAAGCACTCAATATGAACAGAGTACGTAATTCAAAGCACTCAATATCAACAGAGTACGTAATTCAAAGCACTCAATTTGAACATAGTACGTAATTCAAAGCACTCAATATGGACAGAGTGCATAATTCAAAGCACTCAATTTGAACATAGTACGTAATTCAAAGCACTCAATATGAACATAGTACGTAATTCAAAGCACTTGGGTGTAAAACGAAACAATGAAAATAATCCTTTACAAATATTCCCAAGCGTGATTTCGCAAATTGACCTTTCCACATAATATTATTTGTTATATCCTGCTGTCACTGTAACATTGTTTGCAGTTTGTTTTATAATTATTAAAATTGTATGCATGTGTCTACTGTTTACAGAGGGAGGAACTGAAAGTGACGCAATACCATTTCACTGCTTGGCCGGACCACGGCACGCCAACAGTGACGTCACTTGTGGACTTCTGGCGCTTTGTCAAGTCACGAGCTAAGTGTGACGCGTCATGTCCTCTACTTGTGCATTGTAGGTATGCAATGCGTAGTATGTACGTATGCAATAACCAGGATATTTTACACAATATTTTTTATTTGCACGATTTTTCTTATGAAACACTCGCTTAAATCTTAAAGATTGATAGAAAGAAAATAAACTATAAACTTAGCAAAATATATACCATATATCCAGGATCTGAAAATATGTTTCCATTATCTGTAAAACGCATTGACAAAAACCTAAAATAGGCGTAAGCAGTAATTATATGTACGAAATAATTCCACTTCCTAAGATTAGAATAGGTGTTACTCTTGAAAACTAATAATATTTTGTTTTATATATATATATATATATATAGATAGATAGATAGATAGATAGATAGATAGATAGATAGATAGATAGATAGATAGATAGATAGATAGATAGATAGATAGATAGATAGATAGATAGATAGATAGATAGATAGATAGATAGATAGATAGACTATTTCCGGAAAACAAAATTAAGATGAAATGATAGAAGAGTATTTTAACATGTTTCTCGTTTTCTTTCTTTAAGTGCTGGTGTTGGTAGATCCGGAGCCTATATCGGCCTAGACATTGCCATGGATAAAGTCTCTCAAACAGGGGAGATAAATATGATAGATACAGTTGACCGCATGCGCGATGACCGCAAGATGATGGTTCAGACGCCTGTGCGTTGTTAAATTTATATTAATGCTTATTTTTAAATTTTATATTTATTTGTGAAACCAATATACTTTGCATAAACTATTTTCAAACTTCTCATTACACCAGCTATATAGTATCAGTTATATAAATGAGGAAACGTAAAATGATACAATTAAATAAACAACAGAAATAAAGAAAAATATTACCACAATGAAACTATTTAAAACTTAATCTATTAATCAATTTCAGTGTCTGGCTTTTAAGTATTTACTCTTACATTTATTCCCATACACGTTGGTTCAAATATCAAATAACACCTGAAATAACTTAATACAATCATAACATGTACTTAACTTAACAAGTATTATTTCACTAAATGGTAGATTTTCTTCCAAAAATCTGATGTGATTTAATTTCTTTGAATGTTAAAATGTATTCTCTTCCTAATTTAAGTGCTTAGCGATTGTTTTAATCACTTTGATCATTTGATCATTTAATTTTATTTTTTATAAAAATAGGAACAATACGTATTTCTACACAAGGCATTACTCGAAGCATACACTGGTCGAGACACAAAATTTTCCATTGATCAGTTTGATGCCGTCATTCCGAATTTTGTAAACATTGTTGCACCAAATCCTCGTGTCGATACTGAATTCCAGGTAACTATGAATGCTCTGCCCTTTTTCATCGCGTTACAATCGGTATTTGTTAAGCACTACTTCACTAATGTAAATGTCCAGTCTTACTTTGAATTGCATCTTGTACTAATCTAACCAGCAATTGTAAATATTAAGTTAGCAACCATTTTACAAAAAATGAATATACATTATAAGTCTAACATGTATTTTGAACAGAGATAGGTGCCTCTTAAATTTTTGAGGATTATATTATTTTACATTTATAGTTTAATCCATCTCTCAAATGCGGTCATGGATCGGACGAGTAGTGTCCAAGTATATTTACTCTTCACGGTGTTAACCGTCATCTTACAGGCAAATACTGCGGGTTAGCACTGAAATGACATATATCCTGAATCAGACAATCAGACAAGCCCTCTTAATGCCTGATTTACTAATTACTGTATGATACACTCGCTGCCATAAAAAAGGCCTTTTCTTTCAAAAATATATTACTCAGAAATAGAGGATGTTAACATGAAATAAATTTTATAACAATATAAATGTACCTACTACACACGTCATACAACATAATTATAGGATTTAATAAAATATAAAATAAGGATGTGTGACAAATATTTCCACGCTTTCCTTTAAGTGGCGGCAACGCCACTGAGTTAATGATGGATATTATTAATATTATTATTATTAATTATCCATCCTAAACTAAATGCAAGTAATTAGAATATTAATTTATTTTATTAGTGATCCTCCAGCAAACACCACTCGTCTCTCTCACTTGGTAGATACATGAGTGCTGCAAACTTTTTCTCTCTTTAACACAAAATAAAACAACATTGACGGTGGAAAACGTCTTAATAAAGGAGAAGACAAATACGCTTTTAATTTATTTTTAGCGAGCTACCTTCCACCCACTTTCTATTCCAAAATAAAGTTATCAATAAGCGTAAGAAGGTCAATAAATTTAACAATACATTTATTAAATCAACAATCACATATGCATGACAAATACAATTAAATAAATTACTTGCCATCGTTAATTCCACTAACCATTGTTAGGATCACTTTTTGTTTATGCAGTCCGTATCCAGAAAATACAATTCATCAATAAGTCAACACAAATCACAGGATATTCATATCAGAGAACAAAAATGGAGTTATTAGAGATAAGCGATAATAGTTTACATAACCTTGTATAACTGATGTCTCAGTAGTCTTTCCGTGCACTTTTGCAAAATTTGACAATGGATAAACGTGTAAATATAAACAAGGTTATTTAACAATACAGTAATCTAACAAACAATATAAATTATGACGTGGACATTATAACAGTGTGAAAATAATTGAGACTTTTTAAAAGATTTCTTATGTTCGGACCTCAGATGGTTTGTCTTTATGTATGAGGGAACAATACACCTGAGTTTGAGTGTAGGTCAAAGTATTTTTTCTAATGTAAGTGTCATTGTTGATAGTAAAATAGTGATATTATGTTTATTACAGACAGACACAAAACAGTTTTCGTTCAAATTGTTTTATTTTTCTCCAGATAGTGATGTTAATGCGATTATTAACAATTGAGCAGAGCTATCATCTTGCCTTGTCGGAGGAAAATGTGATGAAGAATAGAAACAAAGGAATCCTACCTTGTACGTATTTTCCAGATAAAACTGGGGTAGTTTTTCTATGCAGGATACCCGTGAAAAAAACCAAATCACTTCAAATCTCATAACTTTCTTAAGACAGGACGAAAGCCATAACTTTCACTTCAGACTGATGGGTAAATTCGGAATCTTTCTGTTGTTATTTTAGACGTCGCTGTGCATGCTTGCGGTAGTTTCCTAATGGGCACCAAATTTTGGCGCGTGTGTCGAATTGCTTTAGTGAAATGACAGCCCTCCAGCACTAGAGCTCACTGTAATTTTCAGCTAGAGCGAAAGTGTCGCTCGCTTTTCAACACGGTGGGTGGTTCTCTCTAGGTCTCCAGATGCTTACGCCACTCTCTAACGGATAGGTTTCTATACCGATGGATTTAAAGCAGTTGATCAATCACCTGGCCTCAAAGAAGTGAAGACAGCTTTAATAGCTCCTGGATTGTCGTAATATATTAAAACGTATCTTCTTCACAAAACAGAATCCATAAAATGGGTCATTTACAACTGAGAATGTTTGCTGCATTAGCAATAATACGAAGTGTTTGACGGATATTGGAGGTAACTGGTAATACGAAGTGTTTGACGGATATTGGAGGTAACTGGAATATTGCATTCAGGCCATTCGAGCTTTGCATGCTATTTTATTGAGGTTTATAAAAATAAAAGAAGATACAGCGTTATACAAAGTTTATCTAAATTCTGGATTTTCAAATGTTTGTTGCTTTCTTTCATGGACATCTTATAAATTTATTAACTTTTACTCAAAGCGAAAGTAATTCAATCTCTAACATCAACAGTAAAACTGGATTAGAATTTCGTTACGATGTTAACAGAAAAGAGTCACGAACAAATGTTTATTTTGTTTAATAAAAGAACTAAGTAAATATATTGGTGAAATTAATAGTAGTGGTAATAATAATACATTAGGAGTAGGGGTGGTTGTAGTAGTGTAATAGAAGTATAGGTAACAGTATATTAATTCTACTAGTAATAGTTATTGGAGTAGTTATGATAATAGTAGTAATAGTAGTACTAGTAGTAGTAGTAGTTGTTGTTGTTGATGATGTTGTAATAATAGTAGTTGCTGTTGTTGTTGAAGTACACTGCATGTACTAATGATTGTACTGTCGATTTTCATGATAATTTATAGGTTAAACATTCGTAAAAATCATTCATCTTATTTACTTATGTCTACACACAATGTAGCTGATGATCATATTGTCTACCTGACGGAATATGTACCTTCAAGGAACCAGTACATCAATGCTGTTTTCATGCCGGTATGAAATATTAAACGTACTCAATTAGGAAGGAAGGAAGGAAGGTAGGAAGGAATGGGGGGAAGGAAGGAAGGAAGGAAGGTAGGAAGGAAGGAAGGAAGGTAGGAAGGAAGGAAGGAAGGAAGGAAGGGGGAAGGAAGGGAGGGAGGGAGGTGTAGAGGAGGGGAGGAAGGAAGAAAGGAAGGAAGGAAGGAAGAATAATTAATATCGAATAATGAAGAGCAAACTAAATTACTGTTCACATGTAAGCAATGACGTCCTGACTGATATACACATGCATTGATCGACATACATATAAGGAATTTTAAAGGCAACAAATGAGAAAAATAACTTCACATTCATATGAACTGGTCACATTTCCATCAATAATAAACAAAATAACATTAATGTACATACATCTCTAATGCGTCCATTTGATTTGTTTGCACTTATCTGTAAGTTTCAGGCTATTCTCTTCTCATTACAACCGTGTCTTCTCACGTCGCTTCACGTAAACACTTGTTCATTTATATTATTTACACATATTACAGACATTTACAAATAGTCGTGGCAGTATTCTTACGCAACTACCTCTGTCGACCACTCTTGTTGACTTTTGGCGACTTGCATACGGCACCAACGCCACTACAGTTGTGTCCCTTGGATCACCACTCGATGAAAGTGAAGTTCAGGTAATGCTTAAATTAAAATGAAACTTAAAACATTGCTCACTTCGATCTTTAAATTCTCTATATCTTACAAGGTGTGCTCGCGTCATAAGTATTTCTTTCATTGTGACGTGGAATCTCTTAACGTCATAAGTATTTCTTTCATTGTGGCGTGGAATCTCTTAACGTCATCTGCTTGTGGTGGTCAAGTCTGACTGCTAACGATGCTTTAATATGAAGGATGAAAGTTTAGTGAATATTGGAATGTGTGAATAAGGTGTATTATGTGCTTGCTTATGGTCAGCTAAATGTATTAGTTCATTGAAAGACACGCTGAAAAAAAAATTCCTAATAGTAGGTCGTGGTAGAGAATCGTTTAATACGAGTTGTGTGTGATCGGTTTAATTTTCAATGTCCACACACACACACACACACACACACCACACTGTTAACCACGTTAGTTGAGTTTTATGGAAACATACTCCCTGGCGCACGAAATAGCTGAGCCCAGGTCTGAGCATATTTATTAATAACTAGTGATACTATTATTATGTCTAGTGAAAATAACAAATATTAACAAAAATACTACTATAAATTATGTTTCAGGATTTTTGCTGCTTTTGGAATTCAGATAATGAGACGTCCCAAACAGGTCCATACAAAGTTATTTTGAATTCAACGACACATTTGGGAAATCACCTATTTGTGTACACTGTTACTCTTACTAAAAAGGCAATATTTTTAACTCTTGTTTTACCTAGTCTCATTATTATTAGACTAAATATTTTAAGAAATGTGTACTATTCGTATAATACTATTTATTTCCTTCCCTTAATGACTTGATCCTTACACTTTTTATTTCGTTAATTTGCTTTTATCATGTCTATTTATTTAAAACAATCGTATATTATTTATTGTAATTTATTATACACAAAACCTTCCACCATCACCACCACTACCACACACGCACGTGCGCGTGCAGATGCTTGTATACTTACTGACGCATAAGCAAACAACTATGCACATATGTCTGGAATACTCATATAGTGACATATACATACACAAACACAAACACACGTGTGCTCATTATTTCTTTTCTAATGTTTATTATTGTTTCTGACATTGTTTCAATGAAGAAAATTCGTACACAATAGAAAGACATCAAACTTGTCAATTCTTATATCATTAGCAACATTATACTCTAGTACTGCTCTTTTTCATGAAATCTATTAACAATAAAAATAAAACAGTTTTATCAGAAAACAAAGGGTTCATATTTAAACATTTAAAATATATATGGCTAAGACTTACTAAAGCAAAGAATGCAGTGTGATATGTTTTAATTATGTGGATTTCTTTAACCACCCACCTCATCCCAATGTACCTAATTTATTCACACATGTTTGCTTCTGACAGGATAATCTATTACCGCGTGAGATACAAATAATACGGTACGACGGTTGGCTACATGAGGTACCCGACAAATCAGACATACTTCGGATTGTGGATATGTTGGATACGACGCCAGCAACCATTGGGAATACTCCGTTGATAATTCAATGCATGTAATTATTAGCATAATCCAATCTCTCTGTCTGACAGTCTGTCTCTGCCTGTATCTCTGTCTTTGTCCATGTCCCTGTCTCTCTGTGTCTCTGTCTGTCTGTCTGTCTCTCTCTCGTTCTCTCTCTCTCTCTCTCTCTCTCTCTCTCTCTCTCTCTCTCTCTCTCTCTCTCTCTCTCGTGAGATATATATTATACTCGTGTACTGAAACACTCATTTAAATACTCGTCTATATTATCGTACGTGCGTTTCTTTATATACTATGATTGCATACACATTATTTACACAAACAGATTAATTAACTCCTTTATGTTTGCATGTTACATTTGTGAAATGCAGAAAAATCAATTCCAGCACAATTGGATGTGATCCGTACTAAAATAGATGCATTAATTAATGCATCAATACTCTTGAGATTTCAACGCAATCGTTAGTTTTACTATGACGGGAAAAAAATGTCTTTGATTGGGGAAATGTCCTTATGCTATAATTATGAAATTTATATTCCATGGACATGTATTGGATGAGCAGTTTCTTTCTCTTCCATTTTATTATTATTGAAGCCTTCTAACTCGAGGGATGATACTAAAGAAAATACTTACTTGAAATGAAATGTTTGCATTAATTCTTTTTAATATATTTTTGCCAGAATGCTTGAAACTGCCTTACATCCAGCATTTTTATATTCATCCATGCTTGTAATTTGTATGCACGAATGTTGCAAACCCTTTAATGTTTACACATTCTCTGTGCACATTTGTGTTTTCCATGGAAACGGCCATTATCAGAATGACACAAAGTACGGACAGAGCTGCATTTTGTGATAATATCGACATCGATAACGGCATTCACTGTTGCGAGTATACGGTTTCATCAAACGTAATAATACTTAAATAAACAACTATTGTTGCTAAAATTATTGAATCCTTTAAAATAATAAATTTTCAGTGACGGAGGAGCGAGGAGTGGTTTATTCTGCGCAATACGTGACATTATCAGCCGCGTGGCCTATGACCGTGAGGTGGACGTCTACATGACAGTGAGGAGCATTCAAAACGTAAGGCCTGAGGCCGTTACGACAGTGGTGAGTGGACTGATCTATTTTTAATTCAATAGTGTGACATAAAGCCACCCTAGTTACTGGTTAGGCTTATTATCAATATTAATCATCCATAACTAATTACAATGGACTCTCTCAGTTCATGAACCAAAAGGTAGAAATGGTCTCACAATAAGACAACCCTAGAATTGCTCTTCATGAAGAGTACCCATCACATCACACGTGTGTCCGACATTACATAACCTCTAAGCAAAGTGACAATCGCGGGTATGTGGAATAGATAGAATTCAGAGATCAGACTGAAAAGTCGACAGACTGTTTCGCTACGCTCCACACAATATTCATAAATGAAAATATAAAATGCAGTGGAGATTAAATTCACAACATTTCAAGTTTAAGAATTGTTATAGGTATACTTAAAAAGCAATGGAGAAACCCGTACAGTGAAATATGCTCCTTGGTACACTGTACGTCGTAGTAGTTTATGTCGTAAAAGTTTCAGGTTTTATATTTCCCCTTTTCCACAAGGTTCTACCAGGTACCCGAACAGTCAACATAACGTACATGAAAAACGTGCACATATAGAAATGTTACTAACACCTAACTCTCGTGATTCTTGGCGCACTCCAACCTTACCTAACTTGGTGCAACAAACACTATCCTGTGAATTAGTTTTATCATTGAATAAATAAATAAGTAAACAAACAAACGAACAAATAAATAATAAATAAATAAATACACATAGACAGACAGACAGAAACAAATAAACACATAAATACATAAATAAATTATTATTATATTACAATCATATTATAAATGAATTATGCATACGATCACATGCATATGCATATATCACATTCACTCGTACAGTGCGTATAGTAAAGTACCTTTCAAAAACACGACATAAACACAATACTGCACTTTAGTGTCCAGTATAAGGGAGGTAATAATTGAAATAATACATTTTGGATTGATTATTTCCCTTTTATCCGTGTCAGTGGAGAAGACAAATCCGTCTGTAATCTATATTTAGTTAGATCTAAGCCATCCACTATCTGTCCAACATATGACTATGTGAATATGTGTAAGAAGATAAATAAATTTAACAATGAATTGTTAAATCAACAATCAAATACACATATAACAAAAACAATATATTTCCATGAAAGTACTTTCAAATAATGTAAGCGATTACTCAGACCTCAGCAGATTAGTATCAATATAAATCACAGGGTCATTCTTATCATAGAAACATAAATAGAGTTATAGAGAGATAAGTATCAATATAAATCACAGGGTCATTGTTATCATAGAAACATAAATAGAGTTATAGAGAGATAAGCGATAATTGGTTTGTAGTTTGTGCAAAACCTAATGGTGCCGCAATATCTTTCGCGTGCTGTCACAAGTTTATTTGCACTATATTTATTTTTACAATGTGTATTTATATGTATTTTAACTATGGACATGTATAGACACGTCCATGCACCAGTTAGGGAACTTTTGCACTAAAAATTATATTGTATTCTTATATGTATCTACTAAAGCATAAATAAAATAATTACCCGTTATTGCATATATTTCTATATATTCCATAACATCTATCTATATATATTATATCTCTTCATCCACCCATCTATCCAACCATCCATCCATCATTCCATCCATCCATTCATTCATCCATCGACATCTGTCTCTGTCTCTGTCTCTCTGTCTGTCTGTCTGTCTGTCTGTCTGTCTGTCTGTCTGTCTGTCTGTCTGTCTCTCTCTCTCTCTCTCTCTCTCTCTCTCTCTCTCTCTCTCTCTCTCTCTCTCTCTCTCTCTCTCTCTCTCTCTCTCTCTCTCCACCTACCTCCCTACCTATCTATCTATCTTTGCTTCATCCTTCACTATATATGTATATATGTATACTTTCATAGTGTACTATATGTATGCTTGTTGTTTATCTTTTCAGGAGCAGTATCGCTATTGTTATGAGATCGCTCAATACAAAGTACGGGAGATGAGTGTCTACGCCAATTTGTAGAAAATTAACTGTTATTGCAGGAATGCATAGTTAAACTGGACTTTACCCAAGTAGATTACTGATTTTCTCCATTCTGTAACAATATATCCGATTCCATGGACGGTCATTATACAGTCCGCAGTCTTTGACAATGTAATATATTACAAATGGCTTAGTTAAGCCTGACGTTAATAGTGTAACATAGTGTTCAATGTCTCAGTTTGTACGAAGGCTAAATATTTCGCAATGCAACATATTTGTATAATGGATTATTCAATCTAGTCTTTCCATATAACGTATTCTAGTGGTTATAAAGATTTCTTTTATTTCAGTTTAGCGTTGTCACATTCTATAGTGCTGCCGTATGGTCAGTGGAGTGATCTATAATTATGTAAAAATGTCATGCGCCTCTGCTTAGCACACCAAATTCACTCTGGTTATTAAGAGTCAGTGGTCAGATATTTCTTGTGAGTATTAATTTGGACTCGTCACCCTCCCCCATAACAAAAAATATATTCTACATACAAGAGTTACAATACAATTATGCAACAAAGAAAATAACGTTTCGACGAAAGCCTCAGGCAATGTATTTGATTCTACAAGAAGTCAGATTTAAAAGCAAACAAAGGAAAATCAAAACAACGAAATATACAGGACTTATAGTACACCAGTTTCTTACGCTCTATTAGATTCTACAGGATTTTAGATGTGCAGTTGTAGCAATGTTATCATTCACCATGGTGCTAGATATATGTCATCCTCAATTAATGCAGCATTTCTACAGAATTCAATTCTCATGCTAATTCATGGAAACACATTCTACAAGACAACTCTCACGTCAATCCTTTGCAATAGTTTATACCTGATTTATACATGAAGCCAATCCTTAGCAAGAGATTACGCAAGGATTGTGTCTCGCGACAATCCATTACAACACACACTATTGGACTTCTGTCTCGCGACAATCCTTTACAACAGGCTCTACCTCTGTCAGATGTATGAAAATTATCAATAAAAGTACAAATTTGCAGGACATTAGAGGAACCGCAAGTATAGTGACATACTAAACAGGAAATTAGATTTGCTCCAAGAAAATAAAACAATCTATTATACATGTTGTTTAATCAGTATCATTAACAGATAATTTTTCCTTTGCTTTACAATATTGCTTTAATGTATGCGTTCCATAGTCCATGTTAATTTATTTTTATAGTTTTGTTAACATTTCCAATGATCCATTGCACTGTGCATATCGTGTCTCAGTTATAAACAAGTGCATGGTAAAGCACGGCGCAAATGATATGTGATATAAGCGTTTATTTTGTTTATCATGTGTTCACTTTTAGATATGAATTAGAATATGTTTTATTGTAATTACTTTTGTTTAAAATTAACAAATAATGCATATCTGTTCTGTATTAAATAAGTATGTTTGCTATGACACACACACACACACACACACACACACACACACACACACACACACACACACACACACACACACACACACGCGCGCGCGCGCGCGAATATTTGTATAGCTTTGTACCTATTGTACTTAGATTTATTAACATTTGAAAGAAAATAAAATAATTGTTCTTTCTATAGCATTATTTCATATACGTTAATGTCTCTCATTTTAAACATCAATGTGCATTTTAATATAATTTTAGTTTCATAATTTTAATGTAAAATAATATTTTTCACACACTAAACAAATTACATATATAGAGTTGAACAAGAACACTTACTCGCATCTTAATATCACAACTATTCGAAGGATATAATTTACGTGTTTTATTATTCAATTTAGTGGTGATAATTAAACAGTACTGATAAACTTACAGAGATCAGAACATTACTTTATTTCGACAAACAATAGTTGCATAAAATCCTCTTACAACAGTTTGCTGTCCTATTCTAGTCAAGCCACATCTATGCACTTGTGGCTAAATGCATTTTTCTACAAGTCTTCACATTTACAAGCGTTTATTCTGAGGTAAACAAGGAACGTACATGTACGGTCAATGATTGTAAGCTATGCTCACTATGTAGTGGTTTTGAAGGGCTATAGGACGAAGTGTAAGATATGCTCACTATGTAGTGGTTTTGAAGGGCTATAGGACGAATTGTAAGCTATGCTCACTATGTAGTGGTTTTGAAGGGCCATAGGACGAATTGTAAGATATGCTCACTATGTAGTGGTCTTGAAGGGCTATAGGACGAATAGAAGAAATGGAGAAAATCTAACGGGGAGAGAGAGGGGAAACACTACCAGTGTTGCTGTGAATATCACTTCTTCCGATGGAGCATACAGACACACACACAAACAACTCGCGCATGCACGCAAGCATACTCACATATATATTTTACTGTTTATATCAAACGTTTATTTGTTTGGTGTCCCTTTGTGCTCACATTGTGTCCTCAGCGGTCTAACAATTTTTTTTCACCTCAAGAGCAAGTAATATATATGAGACAGAGAGTAGTGTATAGATTACATGCAACTTCGTTTAATAAACCAATCTAATTGGACATTTTTATTAGCGCTTTATATTACTCAACAATCCTCGTCACTATATACTTTTAGCACGTCTCAATAATCCAGAACCATTGAAACGAATTTCAATCCAACATAAGCAACTAGGTAGGTTACGAGGGTTGAGCCCATGTTACATTTGTATGATTCTAGTGACATGACCACACAGTGACAAAGCTGTACAATAAATTGCAATCATATTGTTTCTTACGGTTCCTGTTTACTGTCTCGAAGAACTTTCATTGAGCTCTGTGTGTCGAGCAGAGAAGAGGAAATATATAGAAAAGAATTTCAAAGTCTTGGACCTTACATCATTGAGCTCTGTAGTGTCGAGCAGAGAAGAGGAAATATATAGAAAAGAATTTCAAAGTTTTGGACCTTACATTATTGACCACAATAAATTGTGAAGCAACTGCAACTCTCTATCTTTTAGGTTTCTGCTTTCCTATCTGTCAGTGACTCTATTATACATCTAAAGAAATAACGATGGAAGAATTATTCAGAAACAAGTAAAATATTTAACCAGATGTCCTTAGAATGTAATAGCAAACTCGTTATGCGTTTTATCACGTATGTCGACATATAGTTAACGCTCTAGCGCCTCTTAAAAGATATTTACTATCTTATCACTGAGTGCAAACATTGTATTGGTCTAGGTTGGCAGTAATGTAGTCTGCACAGAGTGTGACAAGGAAAGAAACAAAAACAAAATCTATAATACTAAGCATTCAATATATGTGGACAACATCCTTACTCAATGCAGAAACATACTGCGACAGTAAAGGGTCTATCTTAATATTGTGTAAGAGTAGAGTTTTACATCACCTTTATAATGTATCCAATGAGATACATGTTGGTCGTGTGGGCAAACGATTAATGACTATATATTAAATTAAGATTGTCGATTACTTGTAATTAGTTATGTCTTATTAATAATCACGAGTGAATGGTACCCATAGGTGTCAAACGGATAGGCTCTGTCCAGTGATAAGCTCAAATTTGTTCAAAATTGTTAAACTATTTGTCATAGTGTTGAAATTAGAAAATGTGGAAAATGATTGTTGACAAAATGGTTGTGCTTAAGATCATAAACCGGAATCCTAGACTAAAGACAGAAATAGAGAAGATAGAGTTGACTAGCGAATTAGACATTTCGAAAGCAGTCATATCTCACTCATTATTTTTATAACACTAATTAGAACTTGTCTTACTTTGTCCATATTTTAACTCTTTTGAATGTTTTTGATTTACCTATACTTATATCATTGTATTGATACATGCATTACCATACTTTCTATTACTGATGTTGTGGTGGAGTAAATTTGCCTGTCACTCTTTCTAAACTTAATTTTTATAGAAATTGTCGAAGTGACCCGACCTTGGGCACTCCTTATGACGGCTTTTTGTAAGTGTGATTGCTAGAGTAAGAAGAAAACTGACTTGATTGTGAAACACGTGCCGGTGACAGCCGCCATCTTTGAACAGGATATGTGCATTGACTTTAATTCTTTCTCTGAATCTCTACTCTCATTTCCGTGATGATACCCATGAACTTGATTCCATAATCATGTCTCTGCATGGACAAACTGAAAGATTGTCCAGCGTTAATTGAACATTGTTGTGAGGTGATGTAAAAGTCAAAGCTCTTTTGATTTTATTCATTTTTTTGTATATTTGAATTTTGATTTAATAAATTTATAATTAGATTTATTGACCTTCTTACACATACTGATAACGTTATGTTGGAGAAAATATGGGTTGATTGGGGCTCGCTAAATTAAAAGACGGATTTATCTATCTCGTTTAGTAAGACGTTTTCCACCTACGGAAATGTTGTGTGGTGGAAAATGTTGTCTTAAATGTTGTGGAAGAGAGAAAACGTTTGCAATCCCGCATGTCAGTCAAGTGAGAGAGACGAGATGTGTCTTCAGGAGAATTATTAATAGCATAAATTAAGATTCTCCTCACTTGTAATTATTTATGGGTGATTAATTAACAATAAGAATCACAACCAACGTCAGAGTATTAATTAAGGTTATCGATCACTTGTAATTAGTTATGTGTTATTAAATAATATATTAAAATCTTAATGGGTGAGGGTGACCAGAGATTCCACAGTCTGCAAGTACTTAAGTATTCCACTATCACCTACAGAGTAACGTATTTATTGTTACAATCTTTTCCATCTTAATATAGGTGTAAGTTGGTTTGGATTCTGAACCATTTGGAGCATTATATTTGAACAGTTAATGTGACATGGTTTATACAAACCATAAACAATTGATGTCAGAACACACCTTTCGTCACAGTCATGCGAGTATATAAGAAATATAGATTTCGCATCTAGTAAAAAGACACTTCATCGAAATGATGATTATAAACTTATAAATCGCCAAACTTAATTACAGGTGTAGAAATATCCGCCACAAAATAGCATTTAGGTGTGTAGAAATATCCGCCACAAAATGGCATTTAGGTGTGTAGAAAAGTACTATTACTTGCATTGTGCCAATCAATACACATTCAAAAATAAAACGGAAGTAATGCCATATACATTTTTATATAGGTTCGGGTAAACCCAATTCTCTAATCTTGCCTGCATCATCATTTACACCTTCTAAAGTAAACAAACTTTGGAGATAAACTTCATACCTAACAAAGAGATAACATCATCAAAGTGATATTTCACCCAGCAAATAACCACTACGCACTCAGTTGCAGTTTGATATTTAATATATTGAATATTTGATACTCGCGTCTTCCTTTACATTGCTACTACTTTACCTGTAACGGCGTTTCGTCAGTAGTCCTGAATTAACGATAGCTTTTCTATCAGATTCAAAACTGGTCATCAGTACTGTTTTGTACGGGTATGGGGTAAGACATAAGTGAGCGTCACATGCACGCCGTGAAAGTAACAGTTTGAATGGATCTGAGATTTGTTCTGGCATGCACGCTGACGTTTTTCGTGGGGCTTTCTAGTGCCAGAGAAGGTAAAAAGAGTTTTTTTGTACATAATTTAATTTTCTGATTTTAGAAAAATTAAATTAAGTTAACCGTAAGTTAAATGTATACCTAGACAGTTCTTAAAGGAATTCACCATTAATTTAATCCTACTCCTAACCTTTTTGTTTCCCATTAAACATACATTTACTTCTAGAAGAAGAAAACCAATACTAATGTGCACGCAATAACCTGATACATAAAAGACGTTCAACGGTGTGGAAAATAGCAACAAAGGATGGCACAATTTAAATTATATTTTATTTATTTTACTTGCACTCATAAGGTATCCATCTCATGATTTCTCTTGTTAACATATTAGGTTAGTTCGTATGTGGGTTGTAGTGTCCTTTATCACAAGAACACGCTGCGGGGGAAAAAAGTAAACTTAGTACCCTTCTGAGCTAACGATAGAGTAAATGGGTCAGCATGTGTAACAATGGTGTTATCCAACTCAGTGGGTCCGAAGGTGGTGCAATCAAAGGGCGTTACACTTTATCACTTATCCCTTCCCCATCAGATAATAGAAAATGTGTGAGAGTATTACTGATTTCTTCTTTTTTATTGTTTGCTTGGTTATTTAGATACTAGACAATGTGAGAGTATTACTGATTTCTTCTTTTTTATTGTTTGCTTGGTTATTTAGATACTAGACAATGTGAGAGTATTACTGATTTCTTCTTTTTTATTGTTTGCTTGGTTATTTAGATACTAGACAATGTGAGAGTATTACTGATTTCTTCTTTTTTATTGTTTGCTTGGTTATTTAGATACTAGACAATGTGATAGTATTACTGATTTCTTCTTTTTTATTGTTTGCTTGGTTATTTAGATACTAGACAATGTGAGAGTATTACTGATTTCTTCTTTTTTATTGTTTGCTTGGTTATTTAGATACTAGACAATGTGAGAGTATTACTGATTTCTTCTTTTTTATTGTTTGCTTGGTTGGCTTAAAGTTTGGTTTATTTTATTGCCTTTGTTTTTGTTTTGATTGTGTTTATTTTCAACGTAAATTTAAATGTCAATTTATTATTAGTTCACATATTGTATATATTATTGTTATCTTTCAAGATGTTAAAATATTAACACTGGCCTAAATCGCACTAGTTTTACTATAGACAAACTGGGATATGTAATATGTCTAAACGCATTTAAATTCCACACGAATAGACCTTATAAAGAAATTAGCATCCAATATATAATAAGTATATTCCCGTCGTGGAGAATAAATACATTTCAGAAGTTTAAATTTTCTTGTTTCTTGTCAATATGGTATCAGCATTTGTTTTTAAAAAAGATTATATTCGATTTAAAAGTTTTACAGTCAACAAGGTTTCTATGTTAAGATTTAAGACCATTTAGTAATTATAAACACTATTAAGTAATTCGTGTCAGTTCGCTCATGTCTCGAATCCCAAACATACGAAGTTATCAGACAATCAACCACACTTAAAGATACCAACCTCTTCGGAAATCTACTACTAATAATGTTACTTTTCATACTGAAAACCAACCGCCATCATTGTTTCTATAGTTACGGCTAATATTACATGGTTACAAAAATGCTACTAGAACATATTGAATGGAAATGATGGTACTACAAAAAACAACGTCTACTATTGCTACTACTACTACTACATCTGACATCTAACTATAAATTACAAGGTATTAGCAACAATGATATATACCAAGAGTGAATGTTCAACTAATTTGAAGTGAAGTCGTCATTGGTTAATATATTCGAAGTCTGTGTTGAACATATGCTACCTAATTTAGATAAGCATGGCACAAACATATCCAATCATGTATTAGTGGGCGTTAACTATACAAATCTAATACAAGATAATCAAGGATCTATACTGTATGTGACGCGAACGTCACTTAGTTATTGAAAATTAGTATTCTTTAATTAATCTTTCATAACTAATTACAAATGATGAGAATCTTAATTTATTTTATTAATGATCCTCCAGCAGAAACCACTACACTCTCTCACTTGGCGGATATATGTGCGCTGTAAATGATTTCGCTCTTCCACAACATTAAAGATAAATATTTACTGTCACACATTGTTCCATTGAAGACAAGTCCGAGATGAACTATATTTACCAGGCCCTCATCCACCCACTTTCTTCTCCAACATAAGATTATTAATATGCGTAAGGAGGTCAATACATTTAACAATAAATATAGTAAATCAACAATCAGATACACAGATGACAAATACAGTGAAATAGATTACTTGACATCAATATGTTTATGAACCCAGGATTTGCTATTTTTATGATTACAGTCTAATGCGTAAAATACAATTCAACAGCAGAGACATTACAAATCACAGGATAGTCTTATAAGAGAACAGAAATAGAGTCACTGGATGAGCAATAATAGCTATAGTCTTTACATAACCTGATTCAGCATGGTCATAACAGTCCTTCACACACTTTGCCACAATGTCACAAATTACAGTTCATTTCAATTTGCAAGTGTTTCAGTTATGTTGAAACATAATTCGCCACTCCTTCTCCTAAAATAAACCTGGTCCTGTTTTCTACCTTATCAGTTCATTTAAGTAGAACAACAATTGCAGTCATTTCTAGTGCTCCCCATACCAGAAATTTTCTCAATTAATGAACATACTTTGCCACATATATCAAAATGAGTGAGGAATATCCTATTTACACTTAAACCATGACAGATGATTTCACTGTATCAGCTTCTTCAAGCAGAATAACAAATACCGCAATTTCTAGTAACTTTCTTGCACTAGATTTGCTCGATGTAGTAAGCACACATTACCACCTAACACCAACGAAGTATAGTGCATCCTTTACACTTACACACTGCAGTAAATGCGTCATGTATCCACCATGGTTGTATAATCAAAGAACCAGAAGATTCATATAAAACACTGAAGAAAGGCTGCTTGTCCCTGTAAATTTATAATTAGGGAACAAGTGCTAAATTCCCAGTTTATCCTTTTATAACTCCATTCATTCTTACATTGAAATCTTCTTGCAACAATATTTCTCAGCCCTATACACGCATACAACATAATAAATACAGCATTATAGTTTAACAATATCACATGTTTAGACTACTGCATATAAACAGATTACTTCAAACATTTGTAGAAATAATACTCTACTCACATAATACACATCTACTTAAAACACAAGTATAACATAGCAATGCCAAAAAGTCCATTCTATCTCACTCAGTGCGTTATCTCAATATCAGGTTAATGGCCGCCATTCATGTCCGGAATTCTTACCACTTCAAATGCAAGTAATAAGAGAGTAGAATTCTCTAAAGCAAGTAAACATTTAATCTTAACATATTGGATGGTTTCGTTCTCGTAAAACACGATCGTGGGATAATAAAACTACTCATCCAGTTTGGACTGGTTTGAATTACATCAGCAATTTCAACAGCATCTCAAATCGAGCATTTACTCCAGCTCAGACACCTTCAAAATGCCATCCAAATGAGTACCCAAGACATGTTGCTCTGACAATTTAACAATTTATATAACAAATACTTTTAGAAATAGGGATAGACAAATTTACTCCACCACAAATCATTGTTCGCTAAAGTTGTACAAAATTTCCATCTCAGTGTGTGATCACGGATTTTATGGAAACAAATGTTTGAAGATATGCGGTCACTGTGCCAAAGGACCGTGTAATACAACTAATGGTGTGTGCCCCCGTGGTTGTGTACCGGGCTGGCAAGGTTCATTATGTGACACACGTAAGCAAATATTTAATATAGTTATAATTATATGTAATGAACATGTGTATATGTATGTATGTTTGTGTGGGAATGTCGTTATCGTCATAATCGTCGTCGTCATCATAATAAACATCATCATCATCATCATACTACTACTACTACTACTATTACTACTACTACTACTACTACTACTACTACTACTACTACTAATAATAATAATAATAATACACCAAGCGACACAACGAAGTGGCAAAACACATACATAGAAATGTGTGTGAGAACAATGGCATATAAACCCCAGAAAGAGCATGGATGCACAAACCAGAAGCAGTCACATAGAAGAAGTCAAAATACTGTGGGACGTCGAGATAAGAACAGATCGGGTGATTCATGCACGAAGACCAGACATTGTAGTTCTCAATAAGTCCAACAGAACAGTAACAATCATTGATGTCGCTGTTCCAAGTGATAGAAACATAAAAACAAATGAAAGAGAAAAAATTGAAAAATACCAGGACCTCAGACTCGAAATTCAGAGACTATGGACTGTAAAAGCAGAAGTGATACCTATAGTGATAGGAGCCTTGGGGAACATAACATCTGAACTGGAAGGCTACCTGAATAAACTCCCTGGAAACCACAGACTCGCTCCACTTCTCAAAGCAGCGTTCCTCGGAAGTGCCCACATCCTCCGTAAAACCATGGATCTCCCAGAATACTGGTAAGAATCCTAGACCTTGGATCATAACCGACAGTCAAACAGGAGTCGTGGAAAAAGGCAACAATAATACTAAGAGGAAAGAGAACAATATTGTATGATTTCTTTAAGTATTAAACTGCAAAGAAAACTATTTTCCTAATTTAAGCCATATAAAGTGCATTGTTTATTTATAAGACATTTTTCTTTGACTATTTTTAAAGTTTCTCTTTTGTCATGTATTACTCCAGATGTTACTCAGAAATGGAATTAAACTTTAACTGAGTAATTTTGTTTTCTTTGTCTAACAAATTTTCACTCGTTGATAAATGTGGTAAGCGATTTGTATTGCATTCAATCTTTAACATTCCATTCCATTTTGTCATTAAATTGATCAATGTATTTTTAATTATCGATATGTTCCTTATCTTTTGTTTCTTATTTGTTAATTTATATATCATTGCTATTGTTAATGCTTTGGTCATGTTTTGGTTGAAATTAGGTTTCTATAGTTTAATTTAAATGTCAAACTAATTTACGTCCTATTACTAAGTTTCCTTAATTTTGTTTATGTATACCATTTCGCATGATTCATTTCTACAAACTAATTACATTTAATTTCTTAGGATGTGGTCTGGGCCACTATGGCTTGAATTGCAGTAAATTGTGTGGAAACTGCCAAAACATCTCGGCATGCAGCCACGACAGTGGCGAGTGTGTAGGCGGGTGTCAGAGCGGATACGACGGCGTGCTGTGCAAAGGTGAACACACCTAAAAGTAATTCCATTATGTAATAGAACCGCACAGTTTAGGAGTCTATATTAAATAATATTAAAGGGCGGTGTGTTTGCTACATTCTAAAAAATCTTTCTATTGGATACATTGTTATGATTTTAATATCCTTCCCTGATCGGTTTCTGTCTAAATATATTTTATAAATGCATGTTTGAATGTCGTTCATATATTTGGTTGTCTGTAATCTAAATCAATTAGACAGTGTGTGCAAAGCACATCTTCATTTTGCATATATGTTCTGTGATTTGGCACCGAAAAATAGCTCAGCTGCCAATAAATATCTACTTGCACTCGAACTTTACTAAAATTAAAGAGTGTCTTTTAAATTTTAATTTTAGTTGTATTTTAGTACTATTCGTTCGTGTAGCGAAATAAAAATAGAAAGTTTTGTTTACTATTTTAAACATTTTAAAAGTTTTCTCTAAAGGAAGACTGCGGTGTTGATAAAACTGTGTATTGCGATATCTGGAGGAGAAAAGCAAAGCAATGCCAAATTTCCTCCGATTATCGTCAACAATCATACGTGATTATTTGTTCTTAATTGCTGACTATTGATTTTCAGACACCAAGGATAGCGTAACAGCGGGCATAGCTGGTGGTGTAGCTGGTGCTATTGTTTTTGCCCTGGCTATGCTGGCAGTGATTCTTCTGGTCAGGTATGTACGTCCAGCTCGGTCATTGTATTCACAAAAATCGTAATTCAAACACAACTGTGTGCTTTGCACAGTTGCTTTAGTCACATGAATCATAATATGCACTACAAATTGCTGTTTGAAGTAAAGGACAGCCACACCTGACAGTTTTGCAAATATAGTTATGGACGTTGTAATCGAGAGCACACGATATTTGTAATAAAGAGAGGATCAGTGCACACTATAGAAAGTCAACACATTGAAGTTTATACTCTTTTACACTATATTTAAAAGAAAAGTCTTTACTACCTGTTCTTCTCTTTACTGATTATACATTACTCTGAAATTAACCACCCGACAGTTCTGAAGCTCTATGACGGGTACGAAATTCCTGTGAAACAGTAATTGTTGCTTGTCTGTACTTGTAAAAAAATCTATTGTATTAATATTTCGGGAACATTGCATTTACGAGAGTCAGTGTAACGTATACAGTTTTATTTTATATCTGATTTCTATGCATACTGCTTATATCCCGAAGAGAAAGATATAAAATCTGTCCACTCTTGTTCAATGCACTACCTCTGCATATGCTTTCTTAAACACCCACATGTACGTTTTAAGAACTATAATATGCATGTTGAGAAAGTGCGAGATAGAGAGAGAGAGAGAGAGAGAGAGAGAGAGAGAGAGAGAGAGAGAGAGAGAGAGAGAGAGAGAGAGAGAGAGACAGAGAGAGAGAGATTAGATAGATAGATAGATAAATAGATATACGGATGGATGGATGGATAGATGGAAAGATAGATAGGTAGATATGTAGGTAGATAGATAGATAGATAGATAGATAGATAGATAGATAGATAGATAGATAGATAGATAGATAGATAGATAGATAGATAGATAGATAGATAGAAAGATAGATAGATAGATAGATAGACAGGCAGATAGATGAGGGCAATTGAGATTTTAATATAATTCTTTCTGAACACAGTTTTCATTTCCATGTTCTCAATATTTAGCTGTAAATGCTTCTCTTAAGTAACTCTTACTTGAAATAATGCCTCATAACATTTACTCAATCTTTGTATGCATTTTATACACAATTTTACGGGTTACTACTGCAGCACTGCATAATTAAACAAACTATTCTTTTGTATTTAAGAACTGTTCTGTCTTACACAGGAATGCATGCCATGTGTTTATTAAGGCCATGAGCTGTGTCTATCTCTTAAGATTTACGTATATAATGCCTTCTCATTACATGCAGCGTTAAATGGACTTACGCTTTCACACAGTTCTCCTTTTTGCTTACATAGTACATTGCATCTCTTGCAGACAATCTACTCGTGTGTCCTAGAGAGTCGCAAGATTTCCATTCTGACGACATTGTGGTGCGCCTCTACATTCAGAATTCTATGGACATCGCATGACATTCCATAGAATGGACTGTTTGACTTCTTGAAGTGATTGTTTCATATGATAGTGTGTATTGTTGAAGAATGACTTAATATTTTGAATCTTAAACTTTTCATTTGTAATATTTTTGTTTTGTTTATACATTCTTTTACCATAATGTGAAAATATGAGCAGTGCAGTATAGATTTTTAGTTTTATTTTACTGCTGCGCGTGTAATTTCAGAAGTAGATTAAGAATGGTTTCCATAAAGAACGGAACTGATTCACCAACAGAAGTCTTCGCACATTCATACTGGGACTTCCTTGTAAGTGCCCATCTTTAATATTTGCAATATTTGAAAGAAACAAGAACCGAAAACATGCATAGACACATTTAATTACATCGCTGTGTTGGAATTTTCTTAGCAGTATGCTACTCCAATGGCAATGTACACAATAAGACCTCACTTCGCTTGTTCGAAATTGCTGTGGACTCAAACAGGCCATATTGAAAACTAAACAAACATTACTGGGAATAAATAAAATAGATACAATAGAAAATACTCTGGAAAACCATATGTCTGCATAACATTATACCTAAGTAACATTCATTTTATCAAATTTGACAGATACTTTGCTGACCGATCCATATTACTAATGTCGGGAAGGATATTTGAAAATATCTAGAGTCACGCTCTCCTCTTTCAAAATTATATTCTTTTCTCTTCTGTATATAACTACTAAAATTATACTGCAATACGTTGATTGAGGATTACGTCGAAGTAAAAATGATCACTCTGGAAATGGGACACAATCCTTAAAATCTAATACAGTTTTATCACGTTATATTATGCGGATGATGTATATGGTACGTGAACAGTTTATTTATTATTTGTTAATTTTTTGTACTTTGTTTAGTATATATGTATATACTTGTGTTTTTTTTTAATTGAAGTCTTTTTATTATATTTTCTTTACTTATCCCATCCCTCTCTCTAACCAACCATCCATCTTTCATATATCACACATACACCCACCCGTCCATCCGTACAAACCTATCCATTTATCTACCTATCCATCTATTTATCTATGGTTCTGTGTGTCTGTCCGCCTCTCTCTCTCTCTCTCTCTCTCTCTCTCTCTCTCTCTCTCTGCTATTTATCTATCCATCCATCCATCCATCCATCCATCCATCCATCCATCCATCCATCTATCTATCTATCTATCTATCTAAAAATCTATCTATCTAAAAATCTATCTATCTATCTGACTTAGCTCCTTTTCTTTTTCTTTAATGTTAATAATGTTTATTTATTATTTATTTGGCATTTACATTTAGTATATTGATTGTTGTAGAATAGTTTTCTAACTCACAACTTTATCAATGTGCGTCACTGTTTTACATACGTCACTGTTTTACATACGTCACTGTTTTACATACTTCCCGATCACGGTCTTGTCTTTTTAAAATAACATTACATTCATATTTTTTTTAGTCGACCGTCAAACCGCTTTATGTTTTAAAGTTACAATCACTTTTGCGTTAATTATTGCTTTCTACTGCAAATCTGATGCGGGTATGCAAAAACACAAATGTATCCATTAAAATATTATTTGATGTGGTACTGAATTTTTATCTAAATAAACATTGGATTTAATTATTTGTGTAATCTTCTTTGCATATCATATTATTCTTCTAATGTGTTTCGATTACACAAAGACATAACAAAGAAAAAATGTAATTGAATAATAAAAAAATAATTAAAATGAAATTCACTTTAATCCATACTTTAGATGCATTATTATATAAGATGTATACAGCGGCATGATTACGGTTACTATTGAAAAGTGATCAACACATTTCAGGTAAGCAATCACCGACGACCTCACTTACAACTGTTGGCTGCTGATTTCAGTCGCAATACGAATGCCCATATCCGATAATTAATAATGAAAAAAATATATTGATAATATACGTTATCCGGTTGTGTGATTTAACTAGTATTTTTAATAATTATTTTAAAAATAATAAAGGATTCACACTTTGTGTTTCTTTAATATGTTACTCTTTATTATCCAGAGTTGGAATGACAGACAGAAAGAATATGAACATATATTTATAAAGTTTAAAAGTGTATTACCCTTGTGAGTACGCTAGAGAGATCTTCGAATTCCTAATTAAATTCATTCTGTGGCAGGATAAAATTACCTCTCCCAATTTCTGGATTTAATTGTTATATAAATTGTTAAATTGTCGAGGTGATCCGAACTTGGGCACTCCTTAATTTGGTATTTTTGTAAGTGTCAGAGTTGAAGTAAACATTTGAGTTGAGATGAAGCTATAAATTGTTATGCGTTGCAAACCAGTTCTAACTAGATGAGTTTTATTATGAGTTGTATCCAATGGTTACGATTTATGAGAACGATACCAGCCAATGGGCTGAGATCAAACGATCTCATGCCGTAGGGAATACAATTGCCTAATCGAATTTGGTGTGGATGTAAGTCCGGTCATGAAAGGAGGCTGTTAGCTTAAAAGTGAGTTAATCCATTGCTTCAAAGAGTATTTCGTGCATTTTTGACAAGCGCGCCACTTAGTTAATGAAGATAATTATTACTATTAATTAATCTTTCATAACTAATTTCAAAGTGATGAGAACATTAATTTTAAGATAAGTAGAATTATTAAAAGAAAAATCAACTATACAAATGACAAGTATGATGACACAGATAATATGACATCATTATTCCATGAACCCATATTCAGGTAATTATAGTTTACTGTCTCTCCCTATATATACAACCCTGTTTCCAGCTTTAGGTAGACAATACTTTAAAAACCAGCATTAGATGGATTTAGTGTATATATGCAACCTTCAAAACCACACTTGAATTCACTGGAAACACTAGTGATAATCTAATGATTAGTCTTGTCCTCTGTTCGTCTATTTATAATCGTCATATATATATATTTATTCATAAACATTGATTCTCAGTGAGATCTGAGTGAGGGCTGAGCCAAACTTGGTGACTACCAGTATATCAGCCTAACAGTTGCAGATATACACAAACAACCAGTGACCCATACTCTGCATCGGCACTTAGAGATGTCTTGTATCATAACTAATTACACATATTTGATATAATTCATTATAATTATTATAAAGCCACCCCAGGGTAAAGCGGCGACATGTGGATGGGGCTCTCCAAATATAGATTAAAGAGGGATTTGTCTTCTCCTTTAGTAAGACGATTTCCACCTATGGAAATATTATGTGACGATAAATTCTTGTCTTTAATGTTGTGGAAGAGGGAAAACGTTTACAGTGCCTGCTTATCCGCCAATTGAGAGAGACGAATGGTGTCATCTGGAGAATTATTATTAATATATAAATTAGGACTCTCATCACTTGTAATTAATAATAATAATTACAAGCATTACCTAGGTGGAGTTGGCGTCACAATATAAAAGAAATTAATTAAATATATGTTCCTCCTCTTCATTCATCTGTTCATTATATTGTTCAATCACACGACTTTTATCTGGTAATAACAGGCAACCTTCTTGGGGTTAGTGCTTGTAAGTAACGTAAATTATACATTCCAGTTTTTCTTTTAGAACAAGAGAGATGTATAATATAAAAAAATGTATGAGTTTTGCCAATTTGAATAAACTTCATGATTCGGTTTATATTTCTTATTTTCATTTTGTGTATAACTAGCGTTTAATGATATTACAGCCAAGAGAAACGTGTATTTCGTTATGTTTGCCAATAATCGATCAAATAGGTTAAAACTATCAAAGAGTTTTTCTTTTAAATTTCTTTATGACTGCAATAAACAAACTGGCATCATGCTGAGATTGTGACGTTGATAGAAAGACGAGGATCGTACGACACACGTTCATATTATTTCGTGGCTCGTGTTTTCTGCTTTTGATGCAGGTAGTATATGTGTTTGCTCATTCGTTAGTATGTTCACTGGCCCACACACTCATTCAAGCATTCATTCATTCACTTAGTGACTCAAAACAATCATTTATTTGTGTACATGGTAGGTTAGGTTTGATAGTCATAAGTAAAAAAATGTATTTTATTAGGATCATAACTGATGTGTATAATCGTGATACAAGCATTGATCGTGGAGAATGATTAGCATGTGATTGAATTAAAACGGAAATACATTTTTCATTTGCATTTCACGCATATTATGAACCTTTTATTGGTAAGAGAAGTAAGACATTTTTAAAAATCACAAAGAGAAACTTTAAATTATCTTTTAAAACAAATTAATAACAAATCAAACCATTGCAAAGGGGGAATAACTCTCTTTCAAATGCAACTCTTGGTGCACATATATACCTTTCGTATTTTGTGAAATGATACTTTATTTGTTTATATAGTATTTAAAAGGAAGTTCGATACTCTAATAAATTCAATATTTTTTATATAATCTTGCAGGGACATAACATTGCATGAATTTCAAAATTATGCATTGCTTCTTATGACAAATATATATTTGTCACTTATGTCTATATACGATTTACTTATGAACTAATTTTATGATAAAAATTGTGGAACACGTTATTTATGTTGCTAATATTTATGTAGTGAGAGTTTCAAAGTAGACATCGTGCACTGCAGGTTCAAAATAATATGTAATGAAAAGTTTTGAAATTTTCCCCAAACCCGTAACTAGAAGATAGCCAGGAGTAACATTATAATTTAATGGTACGTGTGTAGTTTTGTATATTGCTAATAAAACTGACTACTTCTTTGTTAAACACCCACGCTCTCTGACAGGCATGCTTTATAAAGATCTGTAGCAATGGGTGGGGTGGGGCTTCATATAATAACTATTGCTTCTGACATCGACTCTTGAAGGTGGGTGTCCGTTGCTAGTTATTTGGACATGTCAGGTCAGTGTTGACCTATTGTGGCTACCTATTACACGGAGGTTAGGCGCTGGAAGGGGTACAAAGGTTTCATACTTCAACCAACGTCCGCAAATTGAGAAGTATGTATTTATCATAAGGTGAAGAGATGATTATAAAATTATCATAAATTAATACACCCTCTAGTTGTTTTAAATATCCTTGTGCACTTCTATTAAACACATCCCATAGATCCCCGAATATTAACGCTGCTTTCCTTATATCACCACTTTAGACTTATTTATTTCACACGTTTACAATTTCACTTGACGGATAACTACCGATCACGTCTGTATGAAGATAACAAAAGTCCGTAATGGTCGCATGTCGACATCCGTACTATTATACTACTGTCAGGTTTTCGCTCTGCGGCAAGTATGCGGTGGTTTGAAACATTGACATTAGCCCAGGGTCTGTGTTTATTAGGAAATCGTTATGAGGCTGCTGCTCAAGGTAAGACATTTGAAGTGGGCGGGGAGGGGTAAAAGGGAGGTTTTTCAAGGCTGTCATGAACGTGATTAACTTAATCATATGTGTGTGAATGTTTGACAAAATACACTTTTCTGATACAGACAGTTGTGGTACTTCAAGCGTAAGTGTTTGTAAGTAAGTGTTTGTTATTCTTTTTATTACTAGGTCTATTATATTGCTCATTTATTTATTAGTTACGATAATTATGAATGTTTCTTAGAACCTACGTTTTATTTGAACTTAATCTCTAAATTTAGTGAAATAAAGTTTGAACAATTAACATTCTAAAACATATGTCGGTTTTAGTGTGATATTTTTATACATGCACATTTTTAACATTTTAATTTTACGATGAAGTTTTTTTGTTTATGTTTCAATTCTTCCGTTTTTATATTTTTGAAAATTGGTTTAACTACATGTCAACAATCGCTAGAAACCTAACACGCCCGTATCGTGCATGTTTAAGGGTAGTTAAAACAGTCCTTTGAAACGATGTTTTGTTGTACTAGTTCCAGGTGTTAGTGGAAATGAGAAAATACCAACATATTGTTTGTTTTTATTCAAATGCTGTTTACAGCAAATATTAACTGTATTACAATTTGCAACAGTCCTTGGTCAATTAATTCTGATAACAATAAGTTAACAAATCTACGGTTAATGTTAAATCCATGACTGCTGTTATGTCTGTTTGATATACTTTTTTATCTTCAAAAAGCTGTCCACTGCAGTGAAAATATATCACTTAATCATTACCCTGATAACTTAGTAGTCAGTAGTCGGACTTTTGTTGTTATAAATAATCATGTGTATAAACAACGATATTCGTGTTATCAGCACATATCTAGTCATTCACGCTTCCATCCGTCGTGTGGTAATAGGTGAACTAACAAAGTGCATTTCTTGTGCTGAAACCTAAGATAGGAATTATGTAGGCCAGCCCCTAACTCTTTTAAAACCCCAGTGAACCCTATTTTAAAACTATAAAGCCTTCAAGTCCACACGTGCAAGACTGCGTACCACAATAAGCCCAATGAACGTTATGTTCTAAATGATAATTTGCAAATTGAATAACGAAACAAAAAAATATTGAGTAAATAAACAAATACATTAATAGGCATAAATAAATAGTAAGTAAGCAAGCAAAAATACAAAAAGGAAGCAAATATGTCAATAAACACCCCAACATATTAAAGTAGATAAGTAGATAAAATACAAATAAATGAAAAGCATAAATTAATTAGTCATCAGATTAAAATATTAATGAATAAAGGAGCTACTTAATACATAATACATATTAATACATAAATGCAAGAATGAATAAACGTATCATGCTACCCGAACAGTTTTTGTTCGTTACATCTTACTGCTAAAGAGCATAATACATTTCGAGGCGTTTTAATATGATGTATTTACAAGGATCCACGAATGAAGAAACAATAGGAACAGTTAAATATTCAACGAAAATAGTGATATAAAACAACAAATAATTCATCATAATAATTCAGAATTATTAGCTTTAACTTGTTTGAAATAAAATACACCTGGTGCTAAAGCACATACATAATATTTTAAAGTGTGCAAAGAATAGGAAATCATTTTGGCATTTTTGTGTACATGAAGAGCATACTTTAGCGTTGCTTATGAAAGTAATGTATCATACATCTAAGCGTGCAATACATTTATGTTAATTTATTTATTATTTTAAATATTTCTTTAAAGGTCAAGACTGTTCTTGCAGTAATAACGGAGGCTGCATTTTCAGTGGGAAATATACTATTATGGGAAACAGTCACAGAGGTGTGTTGAGTTTCAAATCTTTTCTATGTGCTTACAGTCACATACTTAAGTAATAAGCAATCCGAAATTGATAAGTTAATTAAATGTGGAAATAAATTACCCCTCATCGTATTTTCATAAGCATAGACTACATTTCAGTGGTTTAGTCATAGAGCTATGACTTCATTGTGAAATAGATTTCAGTAGCACATAGAATAAAGGTGTGCATCGTTTATAATATATTTATCAGGTTCCTGGCATTACGTTATGTAATAATTATGAAGCATATTTCACTAGAATACAATCATAAATGTATGCATTAATTGTGAAATCCATGTTAGTAGGCTACAGTAATTTTGGTTTTGAAAGACATAGTATTATGTTACTTTGTATTTGCATTTCTGATCGTTCATAAGACGAGACACGTATGAATTATATTATTATACTCTGTTTGTAATCAATACTTGTAATAGATTTATTAATTGGGTAAAGGTTTATTCATCATCTAAATACGGTTACGGGGGTTGATTTCTTTGGGACATTTGTGATGACCGTGTATGTGGTGCTTTTATTTAAAAAGAAATTACTTTTCATTCAAAGAACACGATGCTGAACTGCAGTTCAAGAATGTAAAGATTGATCTAGATGGCGTATACCTGTAATTTAATGGAGTTAAAGAAATATAAAGTTTCAAATTTAGCAGGTCATTAGTGACTTTCTATATACTTTGTAATAACAAGGAATGTTTCTTGTCGAATAAAATAGTAGGCATTGTACACTATTATACTTGCAGTTGAATTACTCATAGTCAATTACGTGTTACATGCGTAAATATATTAATATGCACGTGTGTTCGGAAATGCACTATTGTGTAAGTTACATCGGAAATAAAGAACTGATTGAAACAAAGCAGCAAAGTGATTACGAATATAGGCATTCGATTCTCTTGCGTATCTAATCCATACTCTTCACGTGTTTGCTTGGTATTACATAAGCTTTTGGCAAATCTAGACATTCCTTTCCTTTCACGATGTGCTTGGTACTATATAATGAATTCAGTCTAGACATGCATTTCACGTTTTGCTTGGTACTATATAAAGACTTGAGAATCTAGACATGCATTTCACGTTTTGCTTGGTACTATATAAAGACTTGAGAATCTAGACATGCATTTCACGTTTTGCTTGGTACAATATAAAAACTTGAGAATCCAGACATGCATTTCACGTTTTGCTTGGTACAATATAAAAACTTGAGAATCTTGCCATGCTTTTCACGTTTTGCTTGGTACTATATAAAGACTTGAGAATCTAGACAGTCCTTTCACGTTTTGCTTGGTACTATATAAGGACATGATAATCTAGACATGCTTCTAACGTTTTTCTTGTTACTATATAAGGACTTGAAAATCCAGACATTCTTTTCACGTTATCGTTTGGCATTATATAAACCACCTATCTGGACATTCCGCCTCACGTTTTCCTTCGTATTATTACAGAAAACATAGCTCTTGGGAAGGCGGCTGTGATGAGTTCAGTATTTAACTCGTCATTAGGGAGAGAGGTTGCCGGTCCAGCCTGCGTAGCTGTAAACGGGAACACGAATACAACCTTGATTCTTGCAAGTCAGAGTTCACAACCGAATTGTATACAGTCTGGAAAAAAGGACTTTACTCCTTGGTGGAGGGTGGACCTCGGCATGAATTACACAATCACGGACGTCATTGTATACACTGGGACCGAGTGTGTGTACTTACGTCTTTTAAAATAAGTTCATATTCGTATATGTTAAATGTATCTGCTGCTTACTATGACTGTTTGTGCCAAATGCTGCTTTGATTACAAACAAGGAATAAGAAAATTACCTATCGAGGATATGTAGGGTAATTGGGTGCAATATCAATATTGGTGTGAGATTATTTTATGAAATTCAATTGTGTATAAACCCATTATTTGTTTATGATTTCCTAATTTTCATAACTCCACATGTATTTTTGTAAACACAATTGTAAAGTTTTTATTTTTTTAAATAATTGTTATGAATCGCCCTTCTATGAACGTTCTCACACAACCTCGAGCGGAATTGTCAATGAAAACATTCTATTATAATTAGCTAAAGATAAATCAGACATCTGCTTACTGTTTGATTCAATAGTTTTATTTTTAGCCGATGGATTTCCGTTTAGTAATGTCTTGTTACGTCATATTTGTCTTTAAGGTAAAAGTGCAGAAATGACTTTGGTATGTAGGGTAAAACAGACCGACGAGACGAAACTAGACAGGGGAGCAGATTAAGGGCTCATACAGATTATGTGTTGTATATCAAGACATAAATAGTCAAAGTTGTTATTGTTTTGTTTAAATGGATTAAATTTACACAATTGCTGCTCTATCGTTGTGTAATGTTGTTCTAGTTTCAAAGCGGATGGAAGGCGTGCAGGTGACTGTGGACGGTCAAGAGTGTTACACGTATCAGGATGGGCAAAACCTACGATATCCAGACGTTGCTTCATGCACGAGACCGTTGACTGGCAGATTTGTCCAGTTAACATCATTGGAGAACAACTATTTGACATTTTGCGAGATTCAAATATGGGGTAATGAGACCCCTTGTACAATAATCTCGCAAACGACAATGACTGCCCTTAGTTAAGTTTGTTTCACGCAGTTAATGCACTGTAATTGGCATGAAAATAAAGTTTTTTTAGTCTCTTATCGTTACCTTCTTATTTAATGCACTGCGATTATCATCAAAGCGCATCACTATCTCTTACCATTTCCACCTTACATAATTCATTCTTGATTAGTTAAAAATAAGTTATCGCGTTCATATTCAGATCGATGTTTTTATATCTCTGTATTTCTGTTTGCGTAGCTTCCTTCCTTCTTTTCTGTCTGTCGATCGTATAGTCTGTCTCTCTTTCTCTCACTCACTCTCTGATTCTGTTCTGTTTCTCTGTATGTAAACTGTTTCTCTCTCTCACTCTATGTGAGTGACTGAGTGAGTGAGTGGGTATGTAGGTATTTTTGATTTTATATATGCATGCACAGATGCATGTGTGTATGTTCATTAGAATGAACCTATTTGCAGTAATAATTATAGTAACAGTAATATTAAGGGCAACACAATGTAGAAGATTTTGCTGAATTATTAATTTATTTTAGTATTGTTAACATGGTCATATAATCATTGAATAACTTTGAAAGAGTTTATCTCAGTATAATAAGCATCTAAATTTTTTCAGTTTGTGCTGCTGGGTACTATGGACCAGCCTGCAATATGACCTGTGGTGAATGTATGGGCGGTAACAACACTTGTGACCGATTCACAGGAAACTGTCTGTCAGGATGCCAAGCTGGTTGGCATTCCATCAAATGTGACATGCGTAAGCATTTCTCCAAAACATATTTTAACACGGTAGTGTTCAATTATAGCTGTATACTCTTATTTGTACTCTTGTTTAGATTTTTGTTTTATTTATAAAATACGCATATTTACTTTTATGAATGTAAAATGATTTGATTTGCTGGTATGCACTGATTCAGTAACATTTTTACCAACTGCACGCATGTTATGTAAAAGAAATCGAACTATTTAAACCAAATTAGTTATAATATTTTACGTTGGTATTGAAACAAATCTAAAGTTGCTATTATAGGATTCACAGTGGGATCGCTGACACGAAGAGCGATTACTTCACTTTCGTATTACAATGGAATAAGATGTGGATAATAGTATATACAGGATGGAGCATGACGTGGGTAATAGGATGTACAGTTTGAACTATACATTGTGCGCACTTCTAATGTCAACAAGATGGAGTGTTGCATACTGTATTGGATCCTTGTAACGGGATTATACTAAAGTAATTTATGCGATATTTTCGTTTACAAGGGATTTAACAGGAAATGAATTGAAAGCGATCAACTGTCGATCGTAATTCAAATACTTCCCTCATCTTCTTCACCTGCTACAGGTTAAGGCCAGTGTACACAACAGTCACACACACACACACACACACACACACACACACACACACACACACACACACACACACACACACACACACACACACACACACACATACACACACACACACACACACACACACACACACACACACACACACACACACACACACACATTATTGAGATACAATTTAAGACATGTACACAATGTATACCAATGATAATGATAAAATAAATAAACAAACATAAATGAAAGAAGTGTGTATTTGTTCCGATCACAGACTACAAGACTCCAAACTGTTTGAATACTGTTCATTAAAACTTTGTAATCTATCTTTTAACGTACGTTTTAAGACAGTTGGGTTTTCTGTTTTATAAACTCATTGTAAACAGGAACAGCTCTATGAGGACTCTAGTAGTACTACTACTTTTACTATTACTTCCACTATTATTATTTTTCATTTTAGCTACTCATACTACATTACCGAGAAAAGAAACTAAACAGTTTCTGCTTGCAATTGTAACAGGTACGCTAAGACATCTTTTGCAACACCTAATCAGAAAAAAAATTCTCACGTAAGCGGACAGTTGCGCAACAAAACTCTTCCAAGAAAACATTCATTTGTAATTTTGTTTGTGCGCGCGCGCATATATGTTTATACCGTTTGAATTGTGTTTTCCTTTAATATAAATCATAAATGAAACCAATATATTTACTGTGTAACATATACTGACTAAACAAAGAAGATATTTTTGTAACGTTAAAATGCCATGTAAAATATCACTTATTGAAGTTTTTCTTGCAGCCTGTGTTCCAGGATATTTTGGCCAAGACTGTAACCAACAATGCGGCCAATGCAAGGGAGGGAATACAACGTGCGACAGAGTCTCAGGTTACTGCCCCTCTGGTTGTCAAAATGGATGGCAGTCATTTACGTGCGATACAGGTCTTTAAAAGATTAGAAATGTTAATATTTAGATACAGGAATTTAAAAGATTAGAAATGTTTATATTTAGATACGGGTCTTTAAAATATTAGAAATGTTTATATTTAAAGCCCTTCACTGGAGAACGACTGCTTTTACGTTTTTACGTGTGTGTGTGTGTGTGTGTGTGTGTGTGTGTGTGTGTGTGTGTGTGAGAGAGAGAGAGAGAGAGAGAGAGAGAGAGAGAGAGAGACGGGGGGGGGGCAGTAAGAAAATCAGGAAATATGTCAGTCAGTTGGATTTTGACGTATACATCCGTTGTCAAGAGTGTTATAATTTACATATATTGTGTGTTTCTATCTGACCTATTAAAGTTGAAAATTACTCTCTTATTATTTTTAAAACATTGTAAGCTACAATTCTAAGGGACTTAGCTCTCATGTCTGCACATATTATTTTGTGTTATAGTCTCATTTGGTAAGAATAAAACTTTTATAGCTATGGGAATGGCTGTACATACAGAAAGAAAGTATAAACTTGCTTAACGAATTTTATAGCTATGGATCTGAATATATCGTAGGCAACTTATCAAGGAGGTGGCGACAAAGTTACGCGCATTTGCACGTGATATAATTATGAGAAAAAAAATGAATGACGTTACTGTGATAGGACTAGTTTGAGTCGTCTACTAGTTTAGAAAAAATATTCCAGATGTGTGGCCTATTAAATGTCACATAACCGTTCATGAATATAAGTCTTTCCTGATATCTGCAAAACTCAAGAGTTTCACATTATATCACTCCTTATATTTTAATGATTTATGACAATGTTTTCAATAATATGTTTAAGTTAATCTATCTTCTTATCCTCTTGCCTACCTCCCCCCTCCCTTTTTTTTTTATCTTTCAGGGGATAAAAGCATAACTCTTTCCGAAAAGAGCTTCCTAAAGTAAATTTAACTATGGAATTTCCTAAATAATTTTTATGATGTCTAATAATAATATTCCAATGTTTTACACCAAAGTTGCTTTGTAAGGATACTACGCTGTACATCGTGTTATTGATTAGCAAGTAGTTTATTTGCATACATTCTCAATATGTACTATTAATGGTAACCGTTGCTCTTTTAAACAGCACTCGCTAAAACGATAAGTTAATATTTATTGACAAACTTATTTTTCAGAGTGTGACTTTGGCTTCTTTGGCCCAATCTGCAACTACAGCTGTGGCAAATGCCGAAACGGAACGACCTGCAATCCTGGAAATGGAACTTGCTCTTTCGGATGTGAGGAATCGTTCACTGGCGCTGCTTGTAATGGTACTGAATGAACTCTCAGTGTTGCTGAGTTTCATTTATTAATATTTAAACCGATACGTGATTACATGTATATAGTAGTATATTCGTCACCGTACCTAATTTTAATTCCAAAGACATATGACGTATGATACTGTGCTCTTTCGTGTTTTATTTTAGCAAGAGACAGCGCAACATGTGTAGCAATAAATTATATTTCAATTGAAGACACCCATATTGTGTATACAAACAAAATAACATAAAATGACAAATCATTAATCTTATTTGTTTTAATGTATTTCAGAGACCACGACACCGCAAAATACCAAAGGTGGTATTTCTGACGTCGATATTTCAATTATTGTTGGCGTGATATCAGCAATTGTGGGCGTAACAGCAGTTACAATTATAGTAATTATTCTGATCAGGTAAATACAAATATTCATTGGTTATTGCAGATACTTATAGCACTTCACAAACCAATGCATATGTTATTTTTCTAACATCTTGTAAATAATGCACGTATGCTTCACTTCTATTGTTTTCAGATCATTGATTTAATTTTTTAATTGATATTGTTCAAAGCTAATATTGTTAGTAATTAGTACGAATTCTGTTATTTCTGTTTTTGGTTTAGACGTAGGCGACTAGCACATCCAAATTCCGAAGCAGAAGTCAAGATGGAAAAACCTGAAGTCAGCAAACCCCACGCAAGTCCTGTGTCCCTGGTAATGCAAAGTGTGAATAATCCTTCTCCCAAATACGTCATGTTCGAATGACAACCTACGTCATGAAGTGCTATCTATAGATACTTTGAAATGAAATAGAAAGGGCTGATAATAGATCTCTCAGTTAAAGACTCGATTTTTCAACTTTTACTTTCAGACTTTCCTAATTTGACACTAAGGATGCATGATGTAATAAAAATAGACAAAGAGATAAATAACTTAACAAAGTGGTATTAGCACAGATTCAGCAGTTACTTACTTCATTCAGCTACAGGAGGCTGTCGTCTATTAATTTTTAATAATATACAAATTATATGAACGGAGAGTTTTATTTACTACAGATTATTCCTTTTCATTCAATTTACTTACAAAATAATAATAAAAAACCCCTAATAAAATAGCAACAACGTGTAAGTTCTAGAAAATATGGTCAGCACTCTCTAAGACCAAATAAAAGTAAACTTATGTAGATTTACCCACCGAAGGAGGGCAGTTTTAGGTCTTCGCTAAAGTGGTGCGACATTTTTCACCCCCTTCCGCCAGCCCTCCTGCCCACCACCTCGGAGCGCAATGGGACCCTACAGGGTCCCACTGGAGTAATCCAGATCAGATAACGTCTTATGACGAAATGATCAACGCAAGCTCCAGTGGTGACATTAAGTTGCTATTGATCCCCCCATCCCACATATGTAGAAAATCACACAGTATTACTGTTTTTCATCTTCAAATGGTAGTTGCTTTCAAATTTGCTTAAATAATTTAAGCAATATTGAGTTGGTGCAGATCCATAAATTACACTAACCTTTTGGTTCGAATCCTCATTTACACCAACGAAGACTATACCCACCTTATTTTAGAAGTTAATTAATTAATAGAATGATTGAACATGTACGTATTATGCATATTAGTGTGTATTACTAATTATTATATAATGATGAAAATCCAGTCATTCAGACTGTGATATAACCCGTCAACGTGCTGCATGAGTGAGTGCAGTTAAATATAACTTAAGAACACATTACGTACAATTATTTCTGGCTGGTGATGAGATCACATACAAACGCATGGAACTAAAATATTGCGGAGATATTTATAAATTTAAAAGATGTGTGTTATTTGCCTTCATTACCTTGTTAATAAATGTTTTAATGAGAAATATGCATGATTCCATACCCAGCTAGGCACAGTGCAATATTTATAAATACTTGTAATAACCTTGTGCAAGTATTAAAACATTTAGAAATTTAACATTCATCCATAGAGGTCATATCATTTAACTACTATCCTGCTCGTTGAAGGTCTGCAACATCATTTCAAAGAGGAACCGGGATAAGCAAATCGCACAAACTATTTTCCGTTATTATCGGGGAAATCATCTTATTCAAATATTTTCTCATTTTACAGCCCAGTTCTGCAATGAGCAAACGGCATGAGTTATGTCTTGCGTAATTATTTGATATCGTTAGAAATACATTTATACTTATGAATTAATTTATTACGGATGTGAGTATGATGGCGAATGTTTGCGCGTTATTTGCATATGAGTGAATGGCAGAATGTTGTAGGAGATAATAATGTATGTAACAAGATGTAAAGAAAAGGGAGAAGTAAAAACTAATGGTTTGGATCAATACATATAACAAACTATGTTTTCGAATGATATTTTAAACATAGCTTTAACTTATTTTTTCGTTGATGCTGCTGCTGTTGATCTCTCTTTAATCGCAGAAGCAGAGTTTATGATAACGCGTCACATTTGATATTGGTTTCTTGATGTGATATTTATGAATTATATCTATTATGCGTCAATTTGTTTTTTTTTTTGATATGATATTATTAATTATATCTATTATGCGTCAATTTGTTTCAATTTTGTTTACTATCAATAAACTCTCAAGAAGTCCTCGTACGTATATGAATGCATGAAACTTTTCAATCACTGAATTTACTTGCAAATTAAGGGATCAAATTTAAGACGGTAAGAAAGTTTGGTGTTGATGTATATTATATTTTCAAATACAGTAATCTGTAAACAGCAGAGTCTAAATCCATTATGATGATAAATTACTTTATGAAATAAGTCAGTGTAAACTGTAATACAGGCACTGTGGAGTGTGTTATGGTGTATATGTGTGTTTATGTGTGTATATGTGCTATGTGCATATGAGTATATTTGTTGCGTGTGGACAAATACCCCTTAATCCATTTCTTTTTTATTTTGTAAGATTCGTAAATATTCTTATAGAAGGAAATAAATAATTGTTTCTACTAAAGAAATAAAATAAATAATTAAATTGACAGTGTTCTCTTAATAGAATTAAATTAGTATTTATAACTGAAAGGAATGTATTTATATTCAAATTCATATGTATGCGTGCGTGTGTGTCTGTGTGTCTGTCTGTCTCTGTCTCTGTCTCTGTCTCTCTCTGTCTGTCTGTCTCTGTCTCTGTCTCTGTCTCTGTCTCTGTCTCTCTCTCTCTCTCTCTCTCTCTCTCTCTCTCTCTCTCTCTCTCTCTCTCTCTCTCTCTCTCTGTGTGTGTGTGTGTGTGTGTGTGTGGTTTGTCTCATGTTACTCTCATACTAATCACTCGTCAAGTTGTCGATGAAATTAAGGCGCACAGTTATTGAGTTCGCTGAGGAGAAACCCTACCTATACATGACACTTATGACATTATTGCAGTTATATTTTTCACTAGTAATTCTTAAAACTTAAAGTCAAGTTTGTTCAGCTGGAAATGCCTTTTAGTGCATTCCATCATGGTACTGTCTCATTCTACAAGGTTGTAATGCATAGTTACAAAAAACACCTGCTTTATTTAAGACGTATATACAATAAAATTAGCTAGAATACATAATGTGTATATGCATTACTTTATGTTTGAGTACACCTAGAGTGGTCAGTGTGCAAACAATACATTTATAATGGCTTGCTATAACAATTACAGATAAATGTAGGCACGGAAAACACAGAAATACATTGTCCTAGTAAAATGTCGTGTATGAATACGAGCATTATCTTTACTTGTTGCATATGTTTAGTAAAGCAAGATGTTGAATGAGTGGAATTATATTTATACTGAATAAAACAATTTAAAAATAGTCGATATGTCTATCTTTGCTTAAAAACAATGTTCTCACATATCAGCAGTCGAATAATAAGTGACAAAATGAGGTTGACCTCAATAATAATTCATTATTTTTAATGATCAGTACGTTGACGTACTACTAGCAATTTTTGTGTATTCTTCCAATGTTTCGTCTTCATATTCAATTCTGCCTTGAGTCGATCAATACTAGAGCAAAGTACAGGTAATTTAAATATGTAAATCAGACAATCGTAGATGTCTCATCTGTCGTAACTCTATTTTCTTAGTTGAAAGATCATCTGACATGGATAAAGGGGAGCAACCCAACAAACTTCATTCGGTCTCTTAGTGCTTTCCCTTTCTTCTTCTTTTTTTTATGTAGTGTTTGATGCAGTGTTACATGCAGTGTTTATTTTGATTAGGAGGACGCGTCATTTGTCTTGGGATGCGCTCATGACGTACATTTCTGTTTACATGTAACGTCATATTGGGACGTCAATTCGACAGTTAAAAAAGAGGTATGAGAGTATTGTGTGTGTGTGTGTGTGTGTGTGTGTGTGTGTGTGTGTGTGTGTGTGTGTGTGTGTGTGTGTGTATGTGTGTGTGTGTGTGTGTGTGTGTGTGTGTGTGTGTGTGTGTGTGTGTGTGTGTGTGTGTGTGTGTGTGTGTGTGTGTGTGTGTGTGTGTGTGTTTTGTGCGGCTACACAGGAAGATATACCTTTACAGCGTATTTTCCTTTTCCAAGGATTGTCCGTCGCTCTTGACTCAGACTGTATAGTCGGTGGAGTTTTCAGTTTTTGCATGATTCAGGTCTTTCTACCTCAGTCTAGTCACTCGAGTCCAGACGCAGTTGTTTCAAGCTGAGGGGCCAGGAGGGGACATTCGTCAGCACAGCATTTCATCTGGTTTTCACCATTTGACATTCTTGTCGTTATTCTGCGAGGAATTCTTTCAGCGTTTTTCAACGTGAAGGTAACAGTATTGTCACCTGTGAATAAAACAAACTTTTTGTTCTAAAGGAAGCGTGGGAGGAAATGTTAATTTACAAAACATCTCAATCGTGTTTTTAATATTTTCATTTGAAGAAAATGTGACTGTGTGGTGTCGATGACATCTTTACTGAAATGTATAGGTAGTCGTACTCTGTAAATATTAAATGTATAGGTAGTCGTACTCTGTAAATATTAAATGTATAGGTAGTCGTACTCTGTAAATATTAAATGTATAGGTAGTCGTACTCTGTAAATATTAAATGTATAGGTAGTCGTACTCTGTAAATATTAAATGTATAGGTAGTCGTACTCTGTAAATATTAAATGTATAGGTAGTCGTACTCTGTAAATATTAAATGTATAGGTAGTTGTACTCTGTAAATATTAAATGTATAGGTAGTCGTACTCTGTAAATATTAAATGTATAGGTAGTCGTACTCTGTAAATATTAAATGTATAGGTAGTCGTACTCTGTAAACATTAAATGTATAGGTAGTCGTACTCTGTAAATATTAAATGTATAGGTAGTCGTACTCTGTAAACATTAAATGTATAGGTAGTCGTACTCTGTAAACATTAAATGTATAAGTAGTCGTAATCTGTAAACATTAAATGTATAGGTAGTCGTAATTTGTAAACATTAAATGTATAGGTAGTTGTACTCTGTAAATATTAAATGTATAGGTAGTTGTACTCTGTAAATATTAAATGTATAGGTAGTTGTACTCTGTAAATATTAAATGTATAGGTAGTCGTAATCTGTAAATATTAAATGTATAGGTAGTCTTAATCTGTAAATATTAAATGAATAGGTAGTCGTACTTTGTAAATATTGAATGTATATTATAAATTCAATATGTGAAGTACAGACGCTTAATTAAATGTTAATTTAATGGTAAAATTAAACGTGTAACGAATAAAATGTGATATCGTATAACTATGAGTTAAGCACCATGCTCAATTGCTCGCACACCATAAAACAACGATTCATTACAAATATAGTTGAAATTACTGGGTATGTATTATTAAAAATTAAATTATATTATATTGAATACATCAATATATTATATTATATTGAACTATATCAAATATAGTTGAAATTACTGGGTATGTATTATTAAATAGTAAATTATATTATATTCAATATAATTATAGTTTAATTTACTGGTTAGGTATTAATAAATATTAAATTATATTATATTCAATATACTTAGAGTTGAAATTACTGGGTATGCATTATTAAATATTAAATTATATTATATTCAATATAATTATAGTTGAAATTACTGGGTACTTAAAATTAAATATTAAATTATATTATATTCCATATAATTATAGTTGAAATTACTGGCTATGTATTATTAACTATTAAATATAATTATAGTTGAAATTCCTGGGTGGGTAATATTCGTGGCATTGTTACAAAATCGAATTGTGCAACACAATATATTTCTGTTGATACCATATATGTGCTTGTCTACGCCCGTATGTATCTGCATTCTATGATTTTGTTACAGATAATCAACATTGCTTAATTAACATATTTATACTTGACATTTAAATCAAATCAAACTTTAATTAAAGATACTTCTTAATTTTTGACTGATAATTGCTTCAAAATTAAAGCAGTATAACCAGGCACAGTAGTCGAACAAAGTGTCATTTACTGGTTTTTTAGTCTACAACTGAAATACCATTGTTCTTTTGTAAAAGTGTGAACCTCAAAGGGAAGTTAGTAGACATGTATTTGAAGAAGTTCCTGACAGGAGTTGTCTACCAGGATACTTTCTCTGATCACCTTACACATACCCATTCATTTTTTTTTTTTTTTTTTTAATGTCGATGAAGACCTGGATATTACAGTGGTTATCTCTTGCCACTGATAATAACAGAAACCGTCTGAGTTTTTCTTCCGTATGTTCGTCTTGTATGAATGCCAGATTTATAGTATGTTAAATCACAATATAATCTGTTTAAACGTTTAACCCTAAATATTGCGTTATGATTGCTGGGGTAATTATATTATTTTGTCACATCTTTCCTGATCTTTAATTTTATTTATAGTGGTGCAAATGATAGTGAACATTTTATTAAAACCTTTCTCTTTGCATCAATAAGATCTTGTACTTTATCCGTGTCATCCGTGGATCACTGCTGAATATCTTGATTTAAAACATATTTTTCCCTTTTCTTCATAGTGCTTAATCCACATCCTAGATCGAAAGATACGAATGCAGTCCCTCTTGCTACGTCATGTGTTAGGCACAAAAAAACTACTGCTATTTATGTACCTGTGTTCGCTATTACATTGTGTGTGTGTGTGTGTGTGTGTGTGTGTGTGTGTGTGTGTGTGTGTGTGTGTGTGTGTGTGTGTTTGTGTATGTACGACTGTATCATTTTGGTCGTAGACCGTTAGTTATGGCTTTAATCAGTTTTGCCGAATAAAATCGGCTACGTACAATAGTATGGGTAGATGTTGTGTTGAGTAAAAGTATCATTTAGTATTTTAGTCGATTCCATTTTATATTTAGTTTCTGAAATTTTCTCATAGACGATGTGTTGAGTAAATATTTAGAGTTTTACAGTCATATATGCCCAAGGCAGATGGTGGCATTTTTATTGTATTGTACAAGTATCTATCTTATCCAAGCTAAGGGTGAAATGTCCTTTATGAAAAGTCCACGTGAGAAATATCCGGCAATCCAACAACTCTACCTTGACATACATAAATAGGCTGTTCTTTCGCTATAGAGTAAACAATTCTTTACAAAACGTCCATATGTAAACTACCCAGCAGTAACTGTTATAACAGTTTCTCAGTTATAAAACGTGCGAATACATCAAAACATGTATGCCTATACATCATTAATTATTTATTTCATTAGAGAAACAAATTTTAGTCAATGCGATTCATATTATTCTTAATAATAAATTAATAAAAGTAATTTAATAGAAACATTTGTCACATAGTATTACGTATAAGGATACTGATCTGTAAAACGTCTAGATTTTATTTCTGGGCCATGAAAAATAATTTCCTGTTTGATACGTATTGACTGTTCAGAGGCATTTCTGGTCAGAAAATGATTTGACATTGTTTTAAGAAAATGAATATATACTGACAAAGATAGATAGATAGATAGATAGATAGATAGATAGATAGATATGTGCGTGTGTGCGTGCGTGCGTGCGTGCGTGTGTGTGTGTGTGTGTGTGTGTGTGTGTGTGTGTGAGAGTAATGGATTTGGAGCCCCTGGTAGCATTCGAGAGCCCAACAAAAGGGGGGCGGCGGTTACAGGACACCTGTCGCTACCTTTACACAGCTTTCAACAAATCGCACGAAAGCACTTTAAATGGCTGGGCCATTGAAGGTTCGCTTGCTTTCTTATGTAAAGTGCGCTCTATTTTATGATGCATACTTGCCATCAATAAATGTACAGTGCTCTGCTGTGTGTACATATAGTTTTTGTAACCATTCAGGTGTTTATTTGGTACGTATTCCTTAGCATTGCTGTTTATTAGTGAATGACGTTTTAAGTACTTACTAAAGCATACCTTACCGCCAAATGCGACTATTTAAGTACCCGTGTGCTTGACGGATTTCTTAGACTTTGGGCTACCCAACAGTTTTTTTAATATATGGTCTAGCTATGGGTGAGTAGGGTGAGGGCAGACCTGATCATGTTTTAACACACAGAAAGACAGTATTTGTATCACAACTTAGAGAGCACCCGCTAAAGAATATACTGAGACATAAATAAAAGAGCACACAATTTAGGATGAAGTAATTGTACAGTTCTTGCTAAGTTGTTTCTTGGCGAGAATGGCATGATACTGCCGTAACGTTGGCTACCGACGGTTATTCTGTACCAGGATATAGCACGATGTCAAATACACACGCGAACACACACACACGCACACACACACACACACACACACACACACACACACACACACACACACACACACACACACACACACACACACACACACACACACACGCTCGTATTTATTTAAGGTATTTCAATTTGCAAACTTTCACTGTGTACTCTGAAGTTGTTGGGGTTTTAGTGCCTTTCATTGGTGTGTGCAAATATCTAGGAAGATAAGCCATCGTGAAATTGGTTTCCCGTCAATATCTCCGGCTAGCATGCTTGACAATTTATACCGATATCTCAACTTTTATCTGTCTCACAATTCGTTTACTACTACTATGGGAATGCTTTATCAGTTTACAAGATGAAAGCAGAAGAAACAGTAAAATGAAGTGAAAGACACGGAATGAGAGAGAGAGAGAGAGAGAGAGAGAGAGAGAGAGAGAGAGAGAGAGAGAGAGAGAGAGAGAGAGAGAGAGAGAGAGAATGTGTGTGTATGTGTGTGTATGCTTGTGTGCATGTGTGTGCGTGCGCATGTGTGTGTGTGTGTGTGAGAGAGAGAGAGAGAGAGAGAGAGAGAGAGAGAGAGAGAGAGAGAGAGAGAGAGAGAGAGAGAGAGAGAGAGAGAGAGAAGTGGAAAGGAGAATGGAAAAATGAAATGGAAAGAGCTGCATGAAGAAGGGAATGAACACAGTTTGAATAAGATAGTTTGCTAATGAAGTAAATGTTTCCTATTTTTATGTGGCTTTTCTACTGTCCGAAGCTGAAACACGGTTTAGGTATACAGTTAGAAATAATAATTGTCTTTATGATTCGAAGATTTGAGGAATATTGACATTTGTTGGCAATAGAAATAATTCAGACATTCATTATTTTATCTTCCTATTGAGTCATTCAATTTTCAACCGGGAAAATAACAAAAAATTAGCAATGTCTTGTTGCACTATGGTACAGACAGTTGTTGCTTACATAATTAATTTAATTATAATATATACATACGAGGAAATGTGTATGTCAACAGAATTTTCCATGGTAAGAGTCATTGCACTCACTGATTTTTGAAATAATTATCATCACTATCGTCATCATTATGTAGTTACCACCTCCTCCATTATCGTCAAATTCAACAGCCAGTTGCTGATGGTGTTATTGAGGTAGGTGTAATATTCTTATAATTCCTTAATAGCATCCGTGAATTTTAGTTGAGGTATATAATGGCGCTGACAGGGAATGATGTCATCTAAGTACAAAGGGGCACTTTGACCTTTTGGAGCAAAGTGAGATGTGCATCAGGAACATTACCTTTCTCTTTACAGTATTAACACAAACGAACGTCTTATGTCCCTTTGCATTATCTACATACAAACGCTTTGTTTCATACCCTTTTGTAATATACACATACAAACGAACGTTTTATGTACTTTAACAATATGCACGAAACGAACGGTTTATGTCCCTTACAGTAAACACAAGCACACGCATGCACACGCGCGCGCACGCAAACACACATATATACAAATAGATAGATGGATAGATAGATAGATAGATAGATAGATAGATAGATAGATAGATATATAGGTAGGTAGATAGATAGATAGATAGATAGATAGATAGATAGATAGATAGATAGATAGATAGATAGATAGATAGATAGATAGATAGATAGATAGATAGATAGATAGACAGACAGATAGATAAATTAAATAAGCATTTGTATTCCAAGATATTGGACTGAGACATTAACATTCCTGTATATATTACAAATGAATGTTTTCCATAAAAGTAAAAGTTGCAATATTACCATTAATACAACATTACTTCTTATCAAAGGAAATGAATAAAGAAGCCAATATCAAATATGTAAATATCAAACGAAACATTTCTTTTACAGCACAGCTTAAATTTGAAGAACTGCTTGATAAATATATTTCTGTCCATTCCATTATTTGTCACTTGTTATATATTGACTATCCATATATGTACTCTTATTTATGAAATACATTATTGTGATAATTGTGGAGCACTTTCTCGATTTGCCGACATTCATATAATATGTTTTAAGTCGATATCGTGCACTTCATGTTGATAATTGTGCAAAGTGGACAATAATAGGACCCTCCTAAAATGGATTATTAGATAATGCATGGAATTCTATCAGAACTAAATGACACTGGTCGCACTCTTAGTTGAACTCACTAGCATAAATTCCGTTGAACTCAGGAGCCACCTTATTATGAATTAAAGGCTTATTTCATGACACAAGTCCTAAGAAGTTAACCGGTTATGGTCAGCCAATGTTCTCATACTGGCCAACTATACTTAACTGACGGGCATCTGCTGGTCGAATATAGTTGACCATTGGGTGCTGAGCAAATACAGAGAGAAACCCATACTGTAAAATTTATATGGTCTCAATCACTGACCAGGGAACCCCATATTCAGTAGGACGTGTTTTTCTCTCCTTCTGTCCCAGTCCACTTAAGAGTTAAATGCAAAGGCCCCACCATGAGTAAATTCACAGAACTATCAATCTCTCTCTATATATATACTGTTGTTATATTTTTCAATATAAATTCTATGCATTTTATGCTGGTTGATTTTTATTTGTAATTAACACACTAGTCGTTGGTGAACTTTAGTAGTGAGTCTGATTCAACATATTTGGATATCTGTAGTATAATGTTATGATTAAGAGCCAGAGCATTGATCTGTGAAATGCTGGCTATGACTTATGGTAATTTTCATGTTTGGTTAGTAACTTTACCTTGATGATACTGCCTAACATTATCTGGAAAATATAAATATAACTTTCTTTGATAATACTGCCTAACTATATCTGGAAAATATAAATGTAACTTTCTTTGATGATACTGCATAACTGTATCTGGAAATTATAAATTTAACTTTAATTCATTAATAACATATATCTGTATCTTGAAAAGCATGAGAGGGCAAGTAACCAAATGTATTGTTCAGTTATCATAAAATAAATTATAGTCATCAGTAATTGTAAATATATTCTAAAGAATTATTAAGAAAGAGATAAGCATTGCCTACCCATCTGGAATTCTACGGAATAATTATTGTTGTACTTCTACAGCCATTGACAAACTCTCTTTGGTACTTTTGGTAATTTACACCATCATTTGGCACTATTACACCTACCTTGGGTATTGTGCATCTACCTTGGTGCATCTGTTTTCTGTAAACTGAAAAGATTGTGTCATTTATGAACTTATGAAGCCAGCCAGCATGCATTGTTTGCAAGCATGAATGCCAGCCATGAAGTCATGACATCTACGACATGGGGAAGCAGGGACAAATCCTACACAGGTCAGATTAACCCTTTCTTCATGAAACTATTTGACTATTTCTATCTCGTGATGTACCATGTTTATGTCATCTGAACATACGTCGATTGCATTAACTTTTCTAACAGATGCTGTTGTCAGTTCCAAGAACACTATCATAACGGTTCATAAGAGAACCATTTCAGGCTTGACACTATAATGAACTATCCCCTAGTATGTTTGTGCAATTTTGTTTGTCCTGAGTACAGTCTGTAGAGATGTTTGCAGTAGATGTTATGCCCAAATAGTGTAAAGATATTCGAAATGATGACAGAATATATGATAACCATCGTCGTCATTGTCAACGCAAGCATCTTTATTTAATAGTAGTAGCAGTAGTAGTAGTAGCATTAGTAGTAGTAGAAGTAGTAGTAGTAGCAGTAGTAGTAGTAGTAGTAGTAGAAGTAGTAGTACTAGTAGCAGTAGCAGTAAATTTGGTCATAGTAGTATTAGTAGTAGCAGCATTTAGTAGCAGTATCGTTAGCATTAATGTTATTTAGTTACAATAGCGATATGAGGAAATAGGGGTAAAAATGAAAACGTTTCATATTATTAATATTCCTTAATAGTACATATATTATCCATCCTAAAATTCCATCCCTCCCACATTTACAAATATCCATCTGCAATTCATTCTTTTTGTTACATAGACTGTATGCCATTTAAAATAAAATATTTGTAAAATGGTGTCACAAACATACACATGCACATGATGCAATCTTATTCATTCATGCTTGTGGAGGTAGAGGAAGAAGGAAGGATAAATTAATTTAACCGACTGATTTTCTGATTAGTGTTTTCCCACTTCCGTTTCTACAGTAGTGGTGCAGTTAATACACTTTTTGCGCACAGTATTGATAGAGATGGAAATGGTCATATTGACCTCTTCTCTCCAATTGGTGTACAGCCTGGAACGGAGTAATGGTCATAATTATTATTGCGGCGTTAGTAACACGCCTGAGCATGTCAAAGAAAGACATTTACACCCATAGACACGTCCGACTGTAGGAAGGAAACAAGTGCTGATCACTGTGTGAAAGCCTACAGCACACCACGTACTGAGATTACATTTCTAACACTTTTATCGAGCCCGGAAATTGCGTGCCAAATAATAGTTACTGCTGTTTGCTGTTCGGCTGTGTCGGAGTTCGAAGAAAGCCCTAGCTTTGATTTTGTCACCGTGTGGATATTCGGAAATATATGTGAAGCAAAATGACAGATTTTTTGCGGTTACGGTTTCCAAACTTAATTATATGATTAGCTGTCGGACAGATTCGAAAAGGTGAGTAGGAATTTGTTTTATCCATGCTCAGGAGATTTGCGATCAAAAGGCAACTCACTTCACTTATGCATAGCAAAACAGACGCTCGTGATATGATGAAATAAAAATAACATTAATATGGAAATTTATATTTATTAAATCATATACCTTTGCTAGAACATTTCCTTAGCAGACAGTGTTAAAATGTTGACTGTTAGATTCTTGAAAATGACACATTATGGACCAGTGTATGACACTCTTTAGAATGGTTATTTGTCAACAGAAAGTCAGACAGAGTTATCTAAATATAGATCGATAGCTATAGAGAAATAGTCGGACATGCATACATACATAGATAGATAGATAGATAGATAGATAGATAGATAGATAGATAGATAGATAGATAGATAGATAGATAGATAGATATTAATGGCATGTGGAGGGGGTAGGTGTGGGGGATGCGTGTCACACTCCCACCACTCCCGCATTGCAGTGCCAAAATTAATGCAATACACCCGGGGTGGGAGGTTCACGACAGGTGAATCCATCGATTTTTCACATGAAGCGTCTGCCAACTGACGTAGGTGCGTTCTAACAGTTATGTAGTATTTCACAAGTGAAACGTTTGATGCGTGACTCCCAATTTAGGTCACTGGAGTTATCCCCTCCAATAAAATCTAATTCTCGTTAGCAGCTACCTGACGGGCATACAGTATGGCTACACATTCACGTCACTTTTTATTCACAGGTGAAAATACGGGGTGGGGTGGGGTAGGAGCTCATTCTCTGTTTGGATAGTATCAATCCACTAGACTTTTTCGTGTTCAATATATTAGTATTTTACCCGGACAAAATGGCATCACGATTGTATACGATGAATTTTTAAAATTAAAACGTTCTTATTCTCTGTTCATACAAAACAGAAGTGTGTCTGATTTTTTAACAGTTGCATACCATTTACATATTATTATTATTAAGAAGAAGACTTAATATTGATAATGATGTATGTAAAGTAAAAATGACACAAAACACACGAAAATTGTTCCTCATTTATGATTTGTAGACTACATTTTCTTTAGTATAGAAGGACATTATATTGAGAGAAGTCAGAATATTCATGAAAAGTTATTTGTAATAATCAATATAAATATATTGGTAAGAGACATAAACAGAGAAAACATTCGATAGTTTAAATCGCAAAGGTTTGCGTTTCAATCTGTTATTATTAGTATAAGTATTATTAAAATAGTTTTGTGTATGTGTGACTATTCGTTTATAACTTTCAATATAAGTGTATTTTTTTACTACGAAAGAAATGGAGCTGGTCAACTGGCTAAAACAGGCAAACATTTAAATATGATATTTTTCATTCCTAAAAGTGAGACATAATGAAATATATAACTCAATTTTTATATAAATTGTGACCTATATTTAAGTTAAATTATATGATAATTATTTGAATGATAACCTAAATACAATGTTATACACACGACTAATCACTGACATAATATGACACATCTATGGACAATCTCCACAAAGTTAAGACACACATACCTGAAAATTCAGACTGAGTTAAAATCTAACTTATACAATACGTTATCTCCCAATTTCCACCATTATTACCGATTATGTCCATAATAATGATTTCTTTCGATTATACTATTTTCTGTGAATGAAGTCATGCTCAGGTCCACTTGCGATGTTAGTTCAGTTAATTCGTGTGATCGATTCATGGACGTGATAGCATTCTAGAATGTAACATCCGTCTCCGATGATTTTAAAAATTATATTAACGTAATCACGTCAAACAGCGTGAACGTATTTGTTTCGACCGTCACCTAACTCCGCTAACATTGTTAAAATTTTCCTTATGGGATAGAATTATTTATAAACTAGTCATGTGATCGGTCAAGTTGACAAGTACTTAGAGCCTTGTATTGGGCAGATGTGAAACGTTACCTACAGCGGTCAACTAACTAGAATGCAATTAGCGCGCTGCTTGGTTTAGTTCCCTCCTAAGTTAGTTGGCTGTTGTGAAACCGGCCCCAGACATTTTGATCGACACATTAATGGCTCGCCGCCAGACACACTCACGTCTAGACAGGTGAAACACCAGATAGTATGGTTAGAGAAACAAATTGGTAGACCAAGGTCACTGGTTGCATTACTGACACAATGTGCATATAAAGTGCTTTATGAAAGTACAAAATAGCAAAGGATATAAAAGAAACCAGTTTGCACCATTATGTAACGAGAATAATTCCATTAATATCTGTATCTTACAAATTATAGTAACTTGCAATTTTTGTTGCCTCAGCTGGGGATGAAGACATGCAGTGCATGTACTCCTTCTCAAGTTTGATTACTGAGAATTTGGCAACTGACAGCTTGGTCTAGCACAAATACAATAGTAGGTAATATAGTAAAACAGGTCTGGAATACGTGCACGCAATCTGAAACTGGGTAAAAGCTTTTATGAACATGCGCGTCATAGTTATTCTGGTTAGGAAACTACAGCGCAAGGGCAACGTAAAACTTGTATAGACTCATTTTAAGAATGTATTAACTGTTGTTGTTTATTGTTGCCAGAGAGTTAAGGCATATGTCACGCGTCTTCGCAGGATTGTTTGCTATCATAGCGACACGTAACATCATGACTGTCAAACATAATCTGTTAAAATCAATATGCTAACGTTTACTTACTACATCAGTACGCTCTATCTATGCATTAATTTATATCTATCTATCTATCTATCTATCTATCTATCTATCTATCTATCTATCTATCTATCTATCTATCTATCTATCTATCTATCTATCTATTTACCTACCTACCTACCTAACTAACTAACTAATTAACTACCTAACTAACTATATGTCTGTCAGTCTGACTGTCAGTCAATCAATCCAATTCATCCATCCGTCCATCCATCCGCCCATCCGATCGTCCATCCATCTGTCTGTCTGTCTATATATCTATCCACATAACGTAAATCCTCTTTGTTATATTTTCAGATCAGTTCCTGTAACACATTCCACATGAATAAAAGACTGCGGAAGCATTTTCTCTTAATCAACGTTGGTGGCATTCTGCTTACTTTCATGATATACAGTTTGGGAATATCGGTGAGCGTCGTGCAGTTCACAAGTGAGGTGGAATTACCCCTTACAAATATTTCAAGAGAGGATGCAACACAGTCTGAAAGATACGAGTCGTTGACTATTGCAACCAAAGCTAAAATATTCCACACCAAACCCCATTCACCAAGGCATGCTTCAGTTCTTCAGCACAGACGCAATGGCCGACAACTACTTCCGGAATGTCCGGTGTACCCTCCAACACTTGGTATGTAGAACGAAGCAAGAAGAAAAAAAAATTATATCAAATTGTTTGTCTTAATTGTAAATGAAAATATGATCTTGCCACATTGTTCTGAATTTACCACACCCACTTTGTATTATACCAGTCCACAATGCTCCATTTTCTTCTTTTCAAGTTTTCTTTTTATTTTCTAGGGCCAAATCCTTACGCAGCTTTATTGCGACAGTGAAACTTAACATTCAAAAAGAATCTGTAATTGTTTTCGTCAGCTTCCTGTATTATACTTATTGGTTTAAATTTTAAAATTTACGGTTCTTTCACGCTACTTGCAGTTATCTAAACTAATGCAATTAGTTTAACAACCTAGTTTAACACATTTGAGCATCTATTAAGCCTTTTCAGATAATCGATAATTAATATTATTAATATTATTAATATCATGATCATCATTAACAGCAGCAGCAGCAGCAGTATTAGTAGTAGTAGCAGAAGTAGTAGTAGTAGTAGTAGTAGTAGTAGTAGTAGTAGTAGTAGTAGTAGTAGTAGTAGAGTAGTAGTAGTAGTAGTAGTAGTAGTAGTAGTAGTAGTAATAGCAGTAGTAGTAGCAGCAGTAACAATAGTGCGACTGTATAGTGTCTTGTGAATTTTATTTAATTCCTCCTTTACATAATAAAACACATACAGTCTATTCTGTTACAATGGCACTAAATATTACATTATGATGCTACTCAACAGTTACTTTTAACATGACGCTAACGGTAAAACTGTTCAAAATTAAACAATTCACATTTGCTATAAAAACAACAACAACAAAACAATAAGCACTGAATTGACACATATACTGCTTGTCACAAGTATAAAACCTTCTTATCGCTATTTTATGGGTATGGTCAGTTTGTAACCCTAAAACATATGACATTCAAGGTTCCTTAGACTTTGGACAAAACACTAAAATGTCATCACTGTCATTAGTCATGATGCACTCTTTTATCATGACTACTGTAAAGCAGTCGTATTTTGCCTTATTTCCGATACTCCGCCTACGCATTATTAGATGCACATTTACATGACACGTATTGGTCGAAGTCATCTTTACCCCTAGGACCTTTATACCCACACCCACAATCATGATATTTATTGACCTGTCTGATTTTATAAATGTTATCCATGCTTCTCTCTAAATTTGATGGGTAGGTAGAGAACGCTTTATTAAAACTTTCATAAAGATGAAATACCATTTTGACGACAGTATTGTTTGTTTAGAATTAGGTTTTGGAAGCCCCGGTAAATCAATTTGTTTTGATGTTTTCCTGGTCATGTATTGATGTGATCTATGTAAAACGAATAGTATTTAATTAAATTGCATTAAAACTATTTTAAGATATTTTGATGGTCTTCACATTACTTTACCACCTAATAATCAATAGTGTAACTTAGGGCGTTAAATGGGAATAATTGTAATTACTTATACAACTAGTAAAATGAGCAATATATCCTAAGTAAGGTTCGTGTTAACTGTGCCATTATAACACTGACATTGCATAAACTTGTTTGTTTGGCATTTACATTCACTGACTAATATAATTAAGGATGGTATAAAGTAGTTGCACACAATAATTATTGTATTGTAATCAACAATTTTATATAAATAATGTGTTAATTTCAAGTTAATCATTTAACATCTACGTGTTCAGTGTATACTATTCATTTGGCCCTGTTGTTGACAGTGATCGTATTCAAACGGACACTCGCTTATTCACATGTTTATCCGGTAATAATTTGTTTATATATTTGCAACAATGCAATATATAAACTATTTTAATGTGACTATTTGTTGTATTGACCCAATTCATCTCTAGTATTCATGCTTCGTTGCATTCTGTAGATATACCTTGCACATTGACTTATAAATAAACAGACTTTAAAAGTTTGACATTAAATAAACATGAGTATGTGTGCAAATGTTTGGGTGGTGATCAACGCTGTGTAAAGAGAAAACAATTATTTTGGAAATTGTGTAGAATGCATATAGATTTGGTGAAGTACAACTGTAGAAATGTAGGGGAAATATCACTAAACATAATTGCAACACACCGTATTATAACACCAGAGAAACCGATTGATTAAGCACCAACAACAAACATCCAGTATCTTAAGGATTCGTCGAAACTGCCACTTCCATTATAAAGTTTTAATGCCGGCCATGCTTAATCAGATTGATTTATATTAATTTTAAATATACCTATTTTAACTTCTGTCAAATATTTTAATTTGCTTTGTATTAGTGGGATTTCAAATGCCACTCCTGGAGGAAAAGGAAGAGGAAATGGGCAAACTATTCCACGTCATGAAAGCAGGTGGGACATACACTCCGCCTGGATGTCATCCTGACCAGAAGACAGCTATCATCATCCCTTATCGGAACAGACGGAACCATATTAACATTCTTCTGCTCAATCTGATACCATTTCTCGTTCGCCAACAGCTGTCATTCACCATTTTTGTTATTGAAATGGTAAATATATGTATTAGTTCAGTTTTAAATTGTTTATAGTATTTATATATTATTATAAATAAAATACATTTTCACATTACAATGTACAGGCAGGTAAAGTACTGCGGTAAATTAGCAAGTACTTAAGACGAGATATTAAAAGAAGAAAAATATGTTTCAGTAATAGTACACCTTTTATCTGCATAACTGTATATTTATCTCTTCTCTCCGTCTCTCTCTCTCTCTCTCTCTCTCTCTCTCTCTCTCTCTCTCTCTCTCTCTCACACACACACACACACACACACACACACACACACACACACACACACACACACACTCTCTCTCTCTCTCTCTCCCTCTCTCTCTCTCTCTCTTATACAGATTGTATAATCTTTCAGATGAGTTGCACATACAAGGTAAAAGTAAACAGTAGATTATAAATTACTTCAAACAAAAGGGAGACTAGATCAGGAACGTTAAGTCCACGCTTTAGAAGTAATTGTACAATCACGCAAAAGTTTATAATTACCGGGCAATCACGATTATGCATGTTTTAGCGTATAAAAAGTGGGGCGTGCATAAATCGTGTGAATACAGTTTATGTCATAAGTCAAATACGTGTCTGGAATGACGTTTTGCATCATGGTCCAAGTACAAATATTGGAAAACGACAACCAGCCGTGAAAGACTAAAATAAACTAAATTGTCTGTTAAAATTCTGGGGGGGAAAATAGATTGCAATCATGGCATACAATTATTTTTAAACTGATGAAACACGTGAAACCCTTCATAATGTTCAATGGAAATTTATTACAGAAAGAAAGGCGTTAAGATTTATCAAATGTACTATTGTAATTATCTTAAATTTCGAATACTGTACCATGCAAACACAAAGCGGGCTGTCCTAAATTTAATACTTGTTATTCAAGTTGATAAATACTTACACAAATTATAAATTCTTTTCTCAGTTTCTAAATTTTATTTGGACACAATGACAAATTACTAACGTGCACAACAAATGAGAGAGGGAATCCCAATTTACTAACAAAGAATGAAGTGAAGAAAACCTGCTCTAGTAATGACTCAGCACCAGAAAGTGGATAGTAAAAGAAAGTGTATAGTGACGTATTCATGATTCTGTGTATTGGTAGAGCTACGTGAACACCTCTCTAAGATGTATTGTCATTACCACAAAAAGCGTGGAGATAGTAGATTAAAACAACTGTAAATTTATAAACAATAGACGGTTTCTCTGAATACTAGACATACATGATTGTGACCCCAAATTCACTGAAGGGAAAACGGTTTATCAATTTGTTATTAATTTAAATATTTTCTGAACTATTTCATAAGTGTTTATCATCTTATCTCAAGCACAATTCATATTCTAATGTCTGTAGTGTATTTGCCTTGTTATATGTTCGTGAAGATGGTGAGAGAGGCGACACAAGAATCATCCCAGTGACATAGCCGCCATTTTGAGATGTGCTAATTTAAAATAGCATTAGAATTAGCAGCAAATAGGGATCTGTGTTATATCACTCATTATTTTAGGAGAGGACGTCCTACACCACACACATGCACGCACACGCATATACACACATCATAATTGTTACTTAGGATGATAACTGCTTCCGGCATCAACTGATTTGCTGTCTGGCATGAGGTGTGCCACTGTTGTGAGAGTTGAAATTGATGAAAGAGTGGGAGGTAGTTCAAAGAAAACTTGTAGAGTGATGTTGATGAATATATGTTGCCACTGGAGCTTTCTGGATCATTTCATTATAAAACGTTAACAGATTTGCAATATTCCAGTGGCACTGGCTCCCCTCATGATTATTCTCGGAGTGCTGGTGGTGTTTGTTGGAGTTTTGCTTTGGTGCTTGCTTGGTGTTGTCATCTGTTGTTGATATTTTCCTGTGTCGTTGAGTTGTGTTTCTGTTGGATTATGCGTCTTCTATTTCTTGTGTTTGTGTCATTGAAGTTGTATTTGTTTTTCTGAAGAAGTGTGTTGCTTTTATTTCTTGTATATTTGGACTGTAGTGTTGAGCGCTGTGGTGTTGGAGGCTGGTGTAAGTTGTGAAGATTGGTGTGTGCAGGGCTGTTCACTCTCCATTGCAGAACATGTCCGACCGGCAAAGGCTGTTAATCCGTGGACTACAGTTGTGGTGGAAGTTGTTGGTGTCATTCTTAATGTTTTGAGACGGGTTGTCTTACAGAGCCCAGGCTAGTAGCATACCAACTCTGTACTGTTTCTAGCGTGTACGTGCACACGATATGTTCAAACCCCTGTCCTCCTCAATGATGGTGTTGCTTTTGTTGTTGTACTCACTGCTGGTCATTGCTGTCCCTGGTGTCCTTTAGGATGCATAAAGATGGGTGTTGGCAGCCAGTATTGGTGGTCAAGTAGCACTTGTATCATATCCACAATATGATGAAATATATGTGTGTATGTGTGCTTTGTGTGTGTTTGTGCATGTAGAGGTATGTGTGCGAATACTTAGTCATCCTTGGCTGGCTGTCTTTTACCTATATGTCATTTCACCCTCTTTATTCTGTTTCTTTTTAGATCAATTAAATTGTTTATTATTTGCAGTCAATAACATAGATTTAATTGTTAAGGATTTACAAACATTTTATTTATTCTTTATCTATAAATTCCGGTATTTAACAGCTTTGAAAAATGCTTTAATGTATGCAACATTATTTAACATTATGTCAATGCATATATTTATGCATGCTTACATACTTACAAAATGCATATAATATTATCTCTTTTATAATCAACATCAGCTATGTTGTATAAATGATTTGCAGAAAATGCAAGAAATGCAATCATTTTATTGGAAATATAATCAATAGTCCAAATAATCACTTAATATAAGCTACACTTGATACTAGTTTATGCATAAACATTTTAAAGGCATAATTTCACTGTCATACTGAATGTCTGTTCTTGGTAGGATCAACAGAACATGTTTAACAAAGCTCTGCTACTAAACGCTGGAGTTCAAGAGGCCCTTATGATGGACTCATATGACTGCTTTGTGTTTCAAGATGTGGACCTTCTGCCATTGGATGACCGCAATTTGTATCGTTGTGGTAGGCAGCCTCGACATCTCGCCGTGTCTCTGAACAAATGGGACTACAGGTACACTCAAGCCTGTGTTGTTATGCTAGATGTTTAATGACTATTACACAAACATAAATTATATGTGACAAATAATCATTATGCAATATAGCATCGAGTGCAGTGTCACAAATATATAGCGTTATACTCAACAGCATTATCTTTTTAATTTATCATTTGAGAGGACTAAACGATTGTCACATTTGTCTGCTTAGAAAACATCTACAACCTTCTGCTGACATGGCCAGCACATCTTACCTGTTATCAACATTTTTTTTTTCTGCATGACCGATTGTGTAATCTTTCCTTCGAGCGCACCCACTTCATTATTTGAAGAATACAAAAAAACTATGTGAATGATTTAATGATTTAAAAGTCAATCCATTAATAAAAGCTTCAGTGCACATGAAGTTAGTTATGAGTATGTAAAACTAAATAGGACATAGTCACTAAACTTAAGATCTGAACCTCCATCGATCTTTATTAAGTTGTGGACGAACTAAATAGTGCCATGTCTCTAATTTGTTTGACACTTTAATAACATTTTTTTTTCTTATTTTACTTTGTACTTTTACTTTTACCTGCTGTAATTACAGAAATTGCCGCGCTGTTACATGCTGTTAATTGGTTACTTTTACTTACTACTTTTCTTTACTTTTCGTATTATTTGTTTTTCACACACTTAGTAAAACATCATCCTTTATTCACAGGGTGTACGTTTTATGACTGAATTGTTTGTTTTTCACACACTTAGTAAAACATCATCCTTTATTCCCAGGGTGTACGTTTTATGACTGAATTGAGTGCAAAACGAGTGATTACATTTTATTTTATTTAACACACGAAAGTGATATCTTAAGAAACTAAAGTTAAATCTTAGGAAACCAAAGTTAAATCTTAGGAAACTAAAGTTAAATCTTATTCATAAACAATAGCAACTTGTCTACTATTGTTTTGTAGGGTAGGTGTCGTGTCTACTACATTGTATTATCAAGTACTCTTTGTATTCTCCACTCCACATACAATCTCGCATGCAAACACATTAGCATATGTAGCCCATGCATAATAAAGAGACAAACATCAATAATGTATGCATGTCGAACACTGTGACGAACAACCAACAGGTCCTACATAGTGTAGACAAATAACTGAATAAAGAGATGATGACACGTGTTGTAGACAAATCACTAAGAAATTAAATAAAGTTGAGATGATGAGACGTGTTGTAGACAAATCACTAATAAACTAAATATAGTTGAGATGATGAGACGTGTTGTAGACAGCAGTGGTATGCAACATCGATGTTTCTCCATTGTTTACTTGTTTTATTCCTATTGTGAATTGTAGGCCTTTGTATGCATGCATTTATCTACAATGTGACTATTTTGTATTAAACATTTTACTATACTTCATTAGCTCTTTATTTTGTCATAATATATCCCCTTTCTCTTTCTGGGTTATACGCGTGTGATGTCTAATAATGCTATACATTGATGATTACTGGTTTAACAAATGAGAATAAGCACACACATTTTTGGTTTTCTTGGTTGATTGTAAAGAAATGAAATGTGCCATGTCCTAGAATTAATGCTTATATGTTTGTCTATTCAAAATAATGTACGATTAAATAATTCAAAATAATGTATGATTAAATAATTCAAAATAATGTACGATTAAATAATTCAAAATAATGTATGATTAAATAATTCAAAATAATGTACGATTAAATAATTCAAAATAATGTATGATTAAATAATTGAAAATAATGTATGATTAAATAATTGAAAATAATGTATGATTAAATAATTCAAAATAATGTACGATTAAATAATTCAAAATAATGTACGATTAAATAATTCAAAATAATGTATGATTAAATAATTCAAAATAATGTATGATTAAATAATTCAAAATAATGTATGATTAACTAATTCAAAATAATGTATGATTAACTAATTCAAAATAATGTATGATTAAATAATTGTTTTTATTCATTTTTAAAAGAAATATTTCATATTATTGTAATTCCCTTCAGGATAAAATACAAGGAAACCTTTGGCGGCGTGACAGCTTTGTCACGAGCTCAGATTGAGAAAGTTAATGGCTGCTCCAATTTATATTTCGGATGGGGTGGCGAAGATGATGACTTGTACAGAAGGTAAATCTATCTCTATTTCTCTCTCTCTCTCTCTCTCTCTCTCTCTCACACACACACACACACACACAAAAAGATATTTTATACTTAATTTCAGTACTTCCCTCTTTTACAAAAATACTCACGGTTGTACATAGTATACTTAATATAAACTACGGAATGTCTCATTATCAGTAACCGCACATCAAGCGGTGCTCAAACGACAATAATTCAGGGTCTATTGTGTGACTGTTGATTAGTAAAATATATCATTCTTTTCATCATTATTATGTTCACCTCGCTATTTATAACGCTTCGGGGCTGTTAATATTTAAATATGTGTATATATTAGTGACCTCAAATCAAATCATTTTCAAATTAAAGAACCCGAAATGGAAAATAAACGAACTGTGATGATCGGGCAAAATTATGAAGCTTGTTTTCTATTATTTCCTTTTCTATATCAATAATTTGAAATTAATAGTTACTAGATACAACTGACCTCTGAATGGCCGATTATGTAATCTGCAGGACCCACCTAGTTTCACCTAGTAAAGGATTTAGTTCAAGTTCATTGACCACGTGTGGGAAGTGGAGATGTATAGAAGAGGGAGAGGTGGCTGTAAAGATGGGTGAATGTTTACAGGATACGGGATGCCCTTATATAAGCATTTGAATTCTGTTCGATGATGCAAGAAAACTTATAGTTTGTTGAGAGTCATTCAGGACCCATACATTCTTATGCAATAGAAATAGAGTTGAAATCTGCATAGATTAGAAGAAGGTTTTGCATATTTCTGAGAGTGGTAAATATATTGACTCGTCTAAAGGTATTGCTATATATTAACAGTAAATATATTGACTCGTCTAAAGGTATTGCTATATATTAACAGTAAATATATTGACTCGTCTAAAGGTATTGCTATATATTAACAGAGTTATGTTTTTAAAAATTACTTTTGTTCTCATTTTATATTCTGAACTTGCTGGATTTGTGATATTAGGTCGTCTATCCGGCCCGCGAACTGTTCCAACAATTTTATCTGGCCCGCGGTCTCAAAAGTGTGCCCGCCCCTGCAATAGACAGTGTCATGTTCAGAAAATATAAAAAAAAAACAACTAGCCAACTCTATTCTTTATTGCAAAGGTTTAGCGAGTCAAAAATACAACAAAAGAGCTATTACAATATTATTGGTATATATGTCTTAACACAATATTTCAACTTTATTGCAAATTCTAATTGGCAGGATTACATTTAAAGGAATGTCAGTAGAGCGCAACAGTTTAGACATCACTCGCTATTACATGATTCGACATGACAAGGATAAGGGAAACGAAATCAATCCATTACGGTACGTACATACATATGTCTGTGTGCGCATGCGCGCGCGTGCGTGTGAGTGTGTGTGTGTGTGTGTGTGTGTGTGTGAGTGTGTGTGTGTGTCTGTGTCTGTGTGTTTGTGAGAGAGAGAGAGAGAGAGAGAGAGAGAGAGAGAGAGATTAAGTTAGACGTTGAAAGGTTAATAGTTATGACAATCAAAGAGTCGATGAACTATGTTGTTACCCGGTAAGATGGACAATGCGAAATAAACAACAAGTTGAGGCCAATCGCTCCAGTGGCTCGTTCATCCTCCAGATGATCAGGACACTCACATTTATAGACATTGACAATAGACACAACATACATACACAATAGACACAACATACATACACAATAGACACAATATACATTCACAATAGACACAATATACATACACAATAACGCAAGACAGGTAAAAAAATAACAAATATGTATATAAAAGAAAAATAAATTATAAAAAAAAATAAAACAGCAAACAATTACAAAATCCACAATTATAGCATTGTAATATCTATCAGAAAAGTTAGCCTCCCCCAGCTATTTAGATTTCCTTGAATGAAGTTTAACAAGTTCATAGATTATTTTCAGTTCACAGCTTATAAAATATTTTCTCAGATATTTTCAGTTCTTGTTTACTAAAATGTTTCACAGTTTCTGACAGTTCTCTATTGGTATCAAACCTTTCCCACACTCCTGGCCAATACACTATTTTACTTATTTTAGTTACACAGCTGGAGTCTCAGCATTGTCACTGACACTCTTTGTTTGCTGAGTCTACTCCTCGGCACACAAGGAGGCATAGTACAGCGTTCGTACACATCAACTGATGCACTCAAGCAATATGATGCCGCAAAACTAAAAGATAAGATGTGATGCGACCAAACACATGCCGAGAAAACACGAGAAAACACGTGACCCTTCAATTAATAAATGTAGTGATCAGAGACTGCTAACGTTAACTACATAGTACTCTTTATATAAAGGCTACATCATTTACTCTGATCACATATTTCTTTTTAATATTTATCGATGGGATCCGGGCGAGATTTATAAATATCCTGACAAACTATAACATGTAAAATCTAAAAGTTTATAAAGAAACGACGTGAATGGTGTAAATAAGAGGAACGTATCTGAACTTCTTTCGTTTGCATTGTAACCTTAAAAACATACATTTATGTGCTATATCGTTTTTTACACAAACGTATTATTATCATTTTGTCAGTGCCTACTATTATTTTTATTTCTTGTCACAAAGATATAAACTCCTGGAAACTGCTACAAACCGTATGTATGAGGACGGTCTGAACACAGCAAAGTACAATGTGAACTCAGTGGAATTCAAACCGTTTTACACATGGATCAAAATTTCTTTTAACGTGACAGACGTGATAATGGTAAGCTGCGAAATGAAGACCACTTATTTCTTTGCATTGTTACGTCGTTATTGGAGTATTTTGTTCTTTTATTTTAATCAGTTAATTGCACCTGCCTTATTTCACGCACATGCACAAACATATTACATTCAATCATACAAACACTTTCAGACACCCATTAGCAATAACAAAATTTTTACACGTTTCTGATTGACCGCTAGTGTTTTCAGGTGCTTGTGTATGTACTCAACGTCTTAAATAGAATAAAGTGAAAGGATAAAAGTATCAATTCTTTCAATGCTGCTGATGGTGAAATTGATGATAAAACTGTCAATGTTCACCCCTGATGAAATTACTTAGTACTATTACTAAAATACTGTTTGTACTATTTACCTCTGCTCTCACTGTTCCTGGTAGTGCTACCTTTACTACACATCACTTCTATCTACAGTTTAACAGTTAAATGATTCATTTTAACATTCGTATATAATATCAATGCTCTCTTAGCTAATGAAAAATCAATTTACATGAGATAATAACCGCATTACTATAACATTCAGTAACCACACACACACACACACACACACACACACACACATTGTGTTCACCTATGTTCAGTATTTAAAAATATATTAACAAATTCATCTATTCATTTGCAGAGCGCCCCTGTCTATGAACGCTCAATACTGTTGAAAGAAACAACTTGGCAGAACAGAATAGATGGCGTATTCTTCTGCCTCATCGTTTTGACCTTGTGTTATTTTTATTTCATTCTGCTGAAAACGTTGTTTCTTTCGCCAGCGCCTGGTCCACAACGACAATTAGCATCAAGTTAATTATTACAAGTGAAGAAAACATATATTTTACCAACATTCGCAGAATTTACTCGGTATTCGAAAGATGACATTAACTCCCTGTAAAGCGGTTTTATAATTTATATAAATTCTTATGAAGTGTTTGAATTATCCCATTCTATATTAAGTACTACGTGAACCAACATGTAACGTGAAATTGAGAACAGAAACATATATTGTTGTTGTACTTTAATGGCATTCTATGAAATGGTTACAACGATATTATTATGTTAGTTGATGTGCGTAAGTGTTTATTTAGATTTAGTACTGTGTGTTAGATAAATCAAACAAGTTTTGTGATGTACACGCAGCATCGGAGTTACACTGAAAAATCAGTGATTATCTTCAATGTGCAAACTTTAAACTGGACATGTCTAAGATGTGGTCTCCGAAGTAATTGACATATATCAAAGAAATGCATTCTAGAAGTTGGTGTTTGTGTGTGTATATGTGTGTGTTTGTGTGTTTGTGTGTTTGTGTGTATGTGTGCGTGTGTGTGTGTGTGTTTGTTTGTGTGTGTGTGTGTTTGCGTGTGTGTTTGCGTGTGTGTGCATGCGCTTGCCCAATGAATCTCATTTCTTTTATAATTGTGCTAATAATAATTAACTATAACCACCAACTGATCAATGGCATTGACTATATTCTTATGAATGATCGCTGGTGATTAATCAGCGTGATAGATCGATTGTTTTACAAACTTAAAAGAATATCGTTAATGCGTATGATCAATCTTATTGACATTTCCTTAATTCTTTAGTCCATGATCACTTACATTTTTCTAACCAATTTGTTTTCAATGAGATCTAATTATATCTAAATTATCTATAAATCTCTCTCTCTCTCTCTCTCTCTCTCTCTCTCTCTCTCCATCTATCTATATATCTATCTATCTATCCGTCTGTCTGTATATATGTCTATCCACACATCCGTTCGACCATCCGTCCGGCCATCGTACCCATCTCTCTCCATATACATATATATCTATCCATATTCATCATCATTGTATGTACATTTACATACAAACATGCGTACGCATATATATTATTTGAAAGCCAAGCAAAATGATATTATCAAGAATAGAAAATGCTTTGTGCCTATTTATAACTTATGAAAGTTATAGTTTTTTTTAAAAATAATTACTAGTCTTTGAGCACATTATTTGCTTAGTAATATGATTGCAATGATGAGACTGACACTTCATGAGTAGCGCAATCGAGTTCGTTCTAATGTTTTGTGAGTTTGTACACTCATGTACCTGTCATATACGTTGTATGTGCTGACCTGTTTGAGCTCATGTACAGCGGATGGGGTGAGTATACGAGCGAGTTGTTTGAATATTACAAAATGACATTTACCTCAGAACGTATAATGTACATGGTCACCGAAGAACTTATTTTTTTAAAGAAACCAAGAAATTATTTATTTGTATTATTTATTTATTTATTATTAATTATTTCCTATGAATTTGTATACGAGTGTGTAGTATGTTTGTGTGTGTGTGTGTGTGTGTGTGTGTGTGTGTGTGTGTGTGAGTGTGTGTGTGTGTGTGTGTGTGTGTGTGTGTGTGTGTGTGTGTTGGGGTTATTTCAATTCTGTTAAATAATGCTTGTTCAAATTAATGGAATTTATTATTCGTTTTTATTGGGAAGGGTGGGGCACGAACTCTGTCAAACGTTTGTTGTTTACGTACTTGAGAATTCTTTTGTTTTCAAGTGAAATGACACGTCTCTATTGACGTCGATATCTCTTCTGTGCTTTTATTTTTAATGTACATGTAAATGTTTAGTTTAATTTTCATTTCCTTACGGCATCTTTTATCTCGCGTATAAATCAAGTAAATAAATGATTTATAATACTCAACTGATATTACTTGTTTTATTTTTCAACTGCAAGGAGTGTACATTTGATTTATTATTATTTATTATAAATACGTAAGCGAGATGAGACAAACAAACATAAGCATAATACCCATATAAAATGAGACCTCAGCTTGAATTGGAAATCTTAGGAACAAGAAGAGACACACTTTCCACTGGTTATGAACAATTTATTAACATATCACATATTAACAATTTATTAATATATTTCATATTAAAATATATTAACATATCACATATTAACAATGTATTAATATATTTCATATTAAATTATATTAACACATCTCATATTAAAATTTATTAATATATCTCAAATATTAACAATATATTAACATATCTCATATTAACAATTTATTAACATATCTCATATTAACAATTTATTTATATATCTCATATTAACAATTTATTAACATATCTCATATTAACAGTCTAATAACATTTCTCATATTAACAATTTATTAATATATCTCATATTAACAATTTATTAACATATCTCATATTAATAGTCTAATAACATTTCTCATATTAACAATTTATTAACATATCTCATATTAACAATTTATTTATATATCTCATATTAACAATTTATTAACATATCTCATATTAACAATTTATTTATATATCTCATATTAACAATTTATTAACATATCTCATACTAAAAGTTCGTTCTATCTGGAGATCATATTGTGTATGAACAGAGAAAACGTCAAGAGTAGTTTACTGCACAGCAATTCTAAGCATTGCGCAAACAGTATCAATCAAGCTTTCTCCATATCCCTCTATCCTCCTCTTTCTTCACACCCAAGTCCCCTTTCAACTTTTATTAGCGTACCCCCCCTTCCCCCCCCCCCCCAAGTGCGCTGTTAAAATCCGTGTGGCAAAGAGATCTGCTAAATGGCAGCCAAGCACTAGCTATTAAAACTGTCACTTCGGATCTGATCTGTGTTCATTCCTTTCCTTAACTTCCTGTTGCGACTAAATACTGTGATGCATGCCTATGTTTAATTATAATGCAAGTACTTTAATTAAACATTATTTATGATTGTCTTTTACCAACCAACACTTTACAACTTTAGGTATAAAATAAAATAGAACACCTTGTCGCGCGATAGAACATTTCGCTAGAAAACATCATACACTGCTCTAATACAATAAAGAATTGCAAATATGAAAAACATCTATTACGATACAGAGAATAATCTCTTTTCTGTTTACACTTTTACCGGGCGGTATATGCTATAACATGTATGTATCTACAAACATAGACAGACTATCCCGGCACTGTGTGTGTACATATGAGACAGCAATAATACAAGCAAAGTAGAGGGGTGAAATGTTGACTCGGCCGTCCTGGGCGCTCCATGCACACTGCTTTCGCACTGTCGTGTAACAAAGGTGGAGACACATTTCGAGAGCAAGTGCAATGCTCGGCTCGCAGAATCAGTGTCAGCCCACCACTAATTGCATACATGCACACACAAATGCAAACAAACAATGCATGTATATATATACAGCTGTTTTATCGATTTGCATTAATGTCAAAAGCATTCAGACGGAAAGAAATGCTTACCAATCCCTGCAATTTATTTGTAAACAACTATTCCCGACCCTTTAGTCTTTACCCGAGAACGAAATAATCATTGTCGTAATTTCAGACGATGCATTTATTGTGCAGTTGTTAAAACTATCAATAATAAATTCCTTTTCATTCTGGGCTTCACATGGCTTCTAACAAAATAACAAACAAACAAGCTGATGTTACCCAGCAGATTATGTGGAGTAGTGTGCTGAATATATAAATATGGAATAAGTATACAATACAAAACTAAGTTTAAACAAAATAGAGGCCATTATAATAAAACAAAACAATTAAATATGCACGCTGCTATGTCAGTGTTCCTATACAGAGCTTTAGTTTGCCTCTATCTTCAGTCTGAACTGAGCAGAAAGGGGTAAGTTTACGTCTCACTTTGACAATATTCCTATACAGAGCTTTAGTTTGCCTCTATCTTCAGTCTGAACTGAGCAGAAAGGGGTAAGTTTACGTCTCACTTTGACAATATTCCTATACAGAGCTTTAGTTTACCTTTTATCTTCTGCGCATTAGGGGGGGGGGGTTACGTTGCATATTGAGAACTTTACGGAATAAATAATGTGCTATTAAATTTCCATTTCCGCTGTAGTACCAAGTACAATCGCTTTATGTTCACACTCCCTTGCGTGGATCAGACACGGTAGCAAGCAAAAAAATATGTGAAATAGCGAATCATTATTCTGGTACAAACTGTGACGCCAACGCCACCTTGTTAATTTTTACCATTATTATTAATTAAGCACATATAACTAATTACACATGATGAGAATCTTCATTTATGTTATTAATAATTGTCAAGAAGACATCACTCGTCTCTATCACTTCGCCGATATATGGTTGCATTAAAGAAAAACCTTTACCCTTACAATATTTACGTTGGTAAGAACGCCTGACTAAAGTAGCAGTCAAATTTATCCTTAATCAAAATTGTTCGATCCCGATCAACTCTCTTTTACTCCAATGTATCATGATGTGTAAGAGGTTCTATAAATATAGTAATACATTTATTAAATCATTATTCAAGTGTACATTTAACAAATACAAGGGAAAAGATTAATAAACTTCATTATTTCCACGAAACCACGTTCGAATAATTTGAATATCTATACAGTCACAAACACATTTCATGAATTTAGGTTTAATATAAATCGTTTGATAGTCCTTATCAGAGAACATAAATTGAGTGTGTGATACCAAAGCCACTAAATATATGATCTTGATTTTTATTATGATTAATGAATTACATGCGATAAGAATCTTAATTTATTAATAATTCTCCAGCAGATACCACTCGTCCACATCACTACTGTCAATTCCATGTGATTCCATCCTCACGCTGTACTAGCTCTCTCAAGCAGGCAACAAATGTAGTAATTTCCAGTACCTTCTTTGTGCCAGAAATTGTTCGATGTATTCATCATACCTTACCACCATACATCATAAGGTTTAGTGCATTGCTTACATTTTCACACTGCAATAAAAATACTTCTCGCATTTACTCAGATCCATAGCAGTTCATACTCAGTAAACCATGAATATCAGACAAAACAACGAAATGCTGTTTTTCCCCCTGTAAAATATAGTCAGGGAACAAATGTTAAGTTTATTATTTTTTAACTCCATTCTTTCTTGAATTCAAGTCTCAACTTACAGTTTCATGCAACATTATTTATTAGCTCGATACACGCACACATATTAATAAATAGAGTATAACCGTTTATTAGCAGGTTCAAGAAATAATGTCAGATGTGTTTAGCATACTACACACGAGCATATGTTTTCTCAATCTGTAAAAATAATTGTCTACTCATGTAATACATTCCTATGCAAAACACAAGTATAACATATCAATAGCAAAAAATGCACAAAATATTTCAGTCTATTCTCTCTCAATCAATCAGTCAGTTAGATCATCATTTAGCTAACATCCACCTTTTATGACCATATTTCTTTCTTCTCCACATTCAAGTGATTAGAAAATAGAATTCTTTACAGCAGGCAAGCGTTTGATCTCAGTCCACTGGCTGGCCTCGATATCATAAATATTAACCATTGGTAATAAAACCTACTCATCCACTTCGAACTGATTTGGATTGCATCAGCAATTTCTAGCTTATTCTCAACTCGAGTTGTTTACTCCAACTCTGATACTTCCAAATATACCACCATAAGGAGTGTCCAAGGTCGGGTCATTTCGACAATTTAAAAATGTAAGTTACGATTAAAATTAGAAATAGGATATGCAAATTTACACTGCTATACAAACTTTACACAATTATAAACAGTAATCGACCGAAAAATGAATCTAGTCTGGCATTTTCGAAAAACTCATGACTACCAAAGTGAAGATCGGCAAAGTCATTAAAGGCACATTAATGTAGATTAAAATTTAGATAAATATTTATCAAGACACTACTTCATTTTTATAAAAGTGTAGTTTGAAAATGGATAAATACAAAGCACATCCAAAGCGTCATTATTTTATCATACATAGACTGGTTCAGGTTACTGTCCTTGGCTTTTGGAAGGTTGAACGCATTAAAACCACTTGAACGTTCATTCACTCGCTCATTCGTCGACTTCTTAAGGGTTGGGGGGTGGGAGGTAGAGAGCAATACATACAGCTAAATGAGCGTCTTCCATCGACGACATTTACTGCTAAATACATTAAACCGAAGTTAGCAGTGGGATATTTGAGTTTCATGACGTATCACGTCCCTAACGACAGCCATATTTATGTGTATGTGTATGTGTGTGTATGTGTGTGTGTGTGTGTGTGTGTGTGTGTGTGTGTGTGTGTGTGTTTGTGTGTGTGTGTGTGTGTGTGTGTGTGTGTGTGTGTGTGTGTGTGTGTGTGTGTGTGTGTGTGTGTGTTCAATTCTTAGCGACATTCGGCTAGTGCCACATGTGACGATGAAAATGAAAAATGTGCAGATTTCACAACGACGGATACAAGATGGAACCACGTCCTCGAACTGGACGTAATGAAGTATTTGTAGCATCGCCAGGTGAGTTCTTGTATCTTCTCACTCGTTCACCTCTGCATTAAAATGTAAATATTATTCTTCTGAACGAAACCAATCCTTACATGTCACTTCAGGTCAGTCGGTTTACATTCTTCTCTGTTGTATCTCCTAGTCAACATCGAAAACTCACTGATAACATCTTTCTACATTTTCCTATTCTTTGTAAATTCTGCAATGATATTAACGACTATTTAATAATTTTATTAAGTGCCAGCGGAATAATCCATTGAAATTTTAACTTTCATTTTGATTGTACCAATGGCTTGAAGTTTGAAGAAAAAATACCCACTTAAAATGTTTTCGCAATTTTCAACGAACTGTCTCTCAGCACAACCTACACACATGACTATAATTTAGACGAAAAGTATCTTAAGCTTGATTATAATATTTCCGTTTGCACTACTGTCTCTCATGAACTTGCATCATGCCACTGAGTAGTCGTGCCATTTTGATGGGCATTTCCTCATTCCATACCAGTCAACAGTTCCAAATTGTAACATCAACTCAATATTCATACTTCAACTAACCTTAGATCACAGTAAAAAAACAAAACAAAATATCATTGATGAACATTTGCATATGCTCTCCATTTTGCTTAGCATGTATTGGATTGATAGACTGATGATGGAAACAATAAACTAAAATTGGACAATTAAAAATACATTTGCCACCAAAATAATTACCACATACAAAGATGAGCAACACACTCCATAGGAAAACGTCACACAGTTGTCACCGAAATAATTACCACATACAAAGATGAGCAACACACTCCATAGGAAAACGTCACACAGTTGTCACCGAAAGTACATACACAGAACATCATCATTTTCCCCCGGACATCACAAAGCCAAAAATAGGTTGAAGATATTAATAAGACTGAGTATTGTCGGTGGAAGTTTACAGATAAAGTAAGTATTATCGGTGGAAGTTTACAGATAAAGTAACATGTTCGACGTAAGAATTTATATGCTGACTGATGTTTAAAGAAAGAATCGAAAGGCAATGAGTGACAAATAAACACCGATTTGTAAATAAATAAACATAAATAATGGAAATCAGTGCAGAGAAGACCAAATTGATGACCAATACCACCAGTGGCATTGGCAACGTCATCATGATTTGGTGATCAGAAATTGGAAATGGTTAATAAATTCAAGTACCTAGGAGCCATCATGACAGACGAGGGATCAAAAACTAGAAATATTGTCCAGGATTGCAATGTAAATAACAGCAATGACAAGGCGGAAGACAGTTTGAAAAGACAGAAACATCTCTGTAAGCTCAAAGATCAGACTGATGTGTTCCTTGGCTATATTTGTGTTTTTATATGCTTGTGAGTCATGACATTGGATCTCGAATGGATGATACAAGTTACTGAAATGAGATGCTTTCGGAGGATGCTTGGCATTTGGTATAGAGATCATGTCACGAATGAGGAAAGGGGAAACAGAATTAGGCAAGCCATTGGGCCCTAGGAAGAGCTATTGGCCATTGTAAAAAAACGCAGAATGAAATGGTATGGGCATGTCACCCGATCAACAGGGTTTCCCATGACAATAATGTAAGGTGCTGTGCAAGGATAGGGAAGGAGAGGAAAAGATGGAGAAAAAGATTGGAGGACAACATCTCATAGTGGACAGGAATGAAAGTGAGTAATACGTTAAGATTAGCAGATAAATTATTGGTATGGAGGAAAATGGTTGTGAGGTCATTCGTGGTGCCCCAAAGTCGACAGGACTAAGAGAGAGAGAGAGAGAGAGAGAGAGAGAGAGAGAGAGAGAGAGAGAGAGAGAGAGAGAGAGAGAGAGATGGATGGATGGATGGATAGATGGATAGATAGATAGATAGATAGACAAGGTGTAAAATGTCGTTTTAAAATTACTCATCTGTATGACAAATATTTTCAAGATCAATTCTCTGCAACATGGTATTCTGTCTGTGAGCAACACTAGCAAACGAATAAAATAAACACAATTCCGGCTGTGTGGAGAGAGGTGTTGGGAGTAATTTTATAACTCAGCTCGTTTACAAAATATGTATAACACAAAAACGTTATATAAGTTAATTTAAGACAGAGAATGATACCATTGGATTGTTATATGATGGGAAATTTTCCCATATATTTTATATAAATTGCTTGTGTTTCAGGGTTTCTGGCTTTTTCTGGCTTTATTTTAGTTTTTGTTTTGGTGTTGATTTCTAGTTTGGTTGCATCTTGATCTTTGATTTCAATGAGATTTCGAATCTATTCCTGATGTGATGTCATACTACTATTGAGAGTCTCCCAGCGAGTGTACGTCACTCTAGCGGAGATAAGTTGTGATCTGGAAAGTGACTACAGTGTGGCTTGAACTTGCACTCTGAAAACTGTTACTTATTTTACTAAATCTTGTTAACTGCTCTTTTATTAAAATTCTTGTTATTATTTTAATCGCGTATTTGTTAGTAAAGTAATTTCTATCGTTTGTTATCGAGGTCTGAAGTGATAATCTAATGATTAAGTTTTGTTCTCTGTTCGTCTATTTATAAATGTCATATATCTAATCATTAATATCAATTCTCAAAGCTTAGATGAAGAGGGCTTTACAGCATATAAATATGTCTTAGATCTGAAAGAAAGACACGACGAGAATAGCGAGATTGTAATAGAAAACTTACGTAAAGAAAGCAAAGGATCGTTCATTTAAAAGATAAAATCGTGTTACTGTTGACAGAACAGCATAACAAATTGCAAATGAAATGGAAAGGCCCTTATGAGGTACTAGAGAAACTTAGTGGCCAACATTATCGTATTAATATGGATGGGAAAGCGAAAACCTTTCATATTAATTTGTTGCGTCCATACATTGAGAGGGACATGTTTGTAAATGATCAACATTTTGCCGTGCGTGTAGAGACACAAACCGATAACACACCTCTTATTGCTACTGTCGTAAGGGAAGAGGGACTGGTGACCTTAGCAACATTGTTTCTGTTTGCCCTTTGACTGAATTTGAGCTAACACCCGACACACTACTAGTGAAAGTCCCGCAGTATACATGGAGCAGTAAAACCCTGGCTGGATAAGGTAAAAGTGTCTTTGTATTGTGTGAATGGGTATTTGGATTGCATCAACACGTTACTAGCACATTATCCACTTGAGTTCTTTACTCATAAATGTATAGTATTTTCACTAAACCGTTGTCCAAAAATATTTTAATGACACAAATATACATATAATAGGTTTCATATTTATATTACATTATTCGTATCCATAATATTACTCTTTGACAAAATGTCTTTAGCATTGACTTTGGATTACTTTGCTTCCTAATAGAAATAATAACGTACATTGTCTTTGGATTACTTTGCTTCCTAATAGAAATAATAACGTACATTGTCTTTGGATTACTTTGCTTCCTAATAGAAATAATAACGTACATTGACTTTGGATTACTTTGCTTCCTAATAGAAATAATAACGTACATTGACTTTGGATTACTTTGCTTCCTAATAGAAATAATAACGTACATTGACTTTGGATTACTTTGCTTCCTAATAGAAATAATAACGTACATTGACTTTGGATTACTTTGCTTCCTAATAGAAATAATAACGTACATTGACTTTGGATTACTTTGCTTCCTAATAGAAATAATAACGTACATTGACTTTGGATTACTTTGCTTCCTAATAGAAATAATAACGTATATGCACTTGACAAAAAAATATACGGCTTCTTTGTGGAATATATTATATAAACAGATCTTGTGTAATATGATTGTGAGAGTCGAACAATGGGGCAAAGTATGCTCTTTGCATATCTATTTATAATATAATCAGTAATTGATAGCTATGTCTTACCTCCACGTGGCCATTAGACATGGTTGTCTTTTTTCAACTGGCCATTTTTCTTCCTTATTCAATATGAATTTCTGCTGAACCAATCCTCGTGTTCACTCTGAAAAGCACACCTGACTCTAGCTGCAGTCTGATGGTTATCACGTGATCTTTAGACATCTTCAAAATGGGCGACAAAATGTTGCACAAGTAAAATGACATGATGCGTTCATCTCTAATCAACGAAAACAGTGCTAAGTGATATCAAGTCACACCATCAATAATTGGCCCGAGGGACAATAATCAGATGAACAATTGCTAATGTTGGGACAGTAAATAGACGGTCTCATTTGACCCGTGTTTTCAGAAATTGAATGATATTGTTTTCTTTTTTATTGTTATCATTATATTCTCTTTGTTCTTGTTATCTTAAGCCCACATTTTGGTAACTTTGTGACGGAGAAGACATGGCTGGTTGTTCTGAGCCGGATATATGTGGATATTATATTAGTCATAATTAAGCAAAGGAAAAGCTAACGCTGCAAACTTGAAGCATATCAGCTATTTTGTTCTGTCGCTATGTTAGACGACTAACGGTCCCAACGAATGGGTCTAACATTGAGATTGAAGGATAGATTAGGCTGTCCGGGCTGTTGTCAGTATTACAGCTAACATAATAAATTTAACGATTAATAACATTTAGTCTGATACTGCGACAGGTTCATTAAATAAAACTCGGCATGTGACAATGATAAAACTTTATCCACAATCTGTATAAGTGAAGAAGCAAAGTGTGTATGCTGTTAAAGGTAATGGTATTCATGAATCAAACATTTTCCCGTCTGTGAACTGCATGGATGTATGTGCAGTTGCTGACAGACTGTGTCATTTACTATAGTTTACTTGCACTGTTTACAATCAGGGGCGGGCAAACTCTGGCCCGCGGGCCAAACCTGGCACGCGAAGCATTTTTTGTTGGCCCGCCAAGCTATTCACAGTTAACATTGCTTTTGGCCCGCCAAGCTATTCACAGTTATTGCTTTTGGCCCGCCAAGCCATTCACACTTATTGCTTTGGGCCCGCAAAACAAAAGTCACTAAAACAATTGGGCATTGTTATACGCTGTCAAACAGCCAAGGCTAAACTAGTCTAAAGACTACATGTAATTTTAACAGTTTGAATTACTCACACAGAATCGTGTGCACATGTACAATTTATGCCTGCGGTTATATATATTACACTAGCATCTCTTTATAGTTCGTTGACTTTTGAACTCTCCTAGGCCTAGGATAGATCTACAATAATAATGTATGTCAGCATCTGTACTCTGCCTCAGTCGTGACCTGACCTTCACCTTCACCGCTACAATTGGGTGAGAGGAAGGAGGGCTGGAGGTGAACAGAGGTATGCGAATTTGAAACTCACAATTTTCTGCCATCACAACCGAACTGGTTGTTGCATTTCTGCTATTTCTTTGCCATTATTCCCCCCCTCCCCACAATCATGTCTGCAACCCCAGCATCCTAAAAAATTTAAAGTGGATATGGACAGTCGGACATTTAACTCTGAGTGGACGAGAAGTACTTTTTCATAGAACGATTTGGACAAGCTCAGTGTCTGATCTGTTTGAAAACTGTTGCTGTCTTCAAAGAGTTTAATGTGCACTGTCACTGGGAAACAGTACACTTAACTTCGAAATTCGGTTTAATGTCTGCCTCTGAGTAAAAGAATACTATTGCTAAACTCACAGGCAATATAGAGAAAAGCAGTTTGATGTTTCATAAGCAAACATCTGTGCATGAAAAAGTGACACGTGCCAGTTATGAAGTTTCACTACTCCTCGCTCAAAGAATGAGTTAAAAGCAAACTTCCGCACTTCTTCTCCTCTTTCTTTATTTTGTGATGTCATCCTACCATCAGGCAAGTTTCCACATTTTATTAAACATGCTCCCCGCATTGTAGCTATGTTCAGAAGCACATTTTGCTGTGAACAACTGTTCTCAAAGATGAAATATACAAAGAGTCGCCTTCGCTCTCAACTCTCTGACCGTCATCTAAACGACATTCTTCGCTTGTCAACCTCATCAGTTAAGCCAGACATTGAATCACTTATTCATTGTAAGCAACACCATCCATCTCATTAATCTTTCATTGAAACAGAGTTAGTTTTTTAAAATTACTTTTGTTCTCATTTTATATTCTGAACTTGCTGGACTTGTGATATTTGGTCGTCTATCCGGCCCGCGAACTGTTCCAACAGTTTTATCTGGCCCGCGGTCTCAAAAGTTTGCCCGCCCCTGGTTTACATGTATGTGCAGTTGCTGACAGACTGTGTCATTTACCATAGTTTTATTGCACTGTTTACATGTATGTGCTTTCTTAAACTAAGCGATGTTGAACTCCTGACTACGAAATATTTCAATTCTGTCATTATTAAGGTGATGTACCACTGTAACAAAATATTTCGTCTTTTTAATCGTAATATATAATGGTAAGTGTACAGGCAAACATGTTCCGTCACAATGGGTGTTGAATTGCAGTTAATGGACGTGGCATACATATTGATAGAATATTTCAAAAGTTTGTTATAATAAAAACGTTAAGCTGAATCATTCACAATGAAATGCTTTAATAATCATTTTAGTCAAATATTTAAAATTCACAGTCTAACGCTTTAAACTATTGAAATTATATGAAAGTTCTAATGAGTTTTGGATACGTATTGCTAGAAAAGTACAAATCATTTAGATGTTCTATTCAATCAGTTTTAATGAAGGATGAATGCGTAACCCTGTTACGGTGTAACTATGTATCACTATCATAGTTTACATATGTATTAATATACATTTTAAAAAACATTTAGACAGAGGGGTGTTTGATTAATGCATAGAATGTTTGTGATCTTTGAACTTACATAAAAGATTTATGCTCTAGTAAACTCATGATTCTACAGAAAAAGAAATGCACATGTCATTCTTTTGATTCTAACAACATTGATAGACTGTTTAACTGTAGACAATTTCTATTTGCAACCAAACACATTGTGATACTAAATTGTCAAGCAATGAATATTTGCCTGCCTACAGTTTATTCGATAAAGGCATTTTGCGAAGCCAGATGATATAAAACCCCACAAGAAAAGCGGAACATCGAAACCTATAGATAAGGGAAATTCAGTCCATTTACTGACTCATTTACTGTCTAGCTAGAACCGGTCTAATCAGGATATTGCCTGATCAGGATACTGCACTCGCGGTTTTTGTTTCCGACTGCTGCATATATAATTGAATGTAAAAGGCTGTTCGTTGCATTTCAAATGTTGAGAAACTTTCTTTCAATAGTATATACCAACCCGATATCTGACTTTTTTCTTTGTAAATGTAATTATAGTCGAGACGTGTCAAGAATGACCTAAATATTTTTTTCAGGATTTAACCTGTTGCAGGACTCTTTTATATTACTGTACCGTAAATGCAGGTTTGTATTTCTTGATTTCGTTGTTATTTCTGAAATGCAGGGTGAGCTTAAACATAAATGTAGTCCACGTATTTTCTTTTAATCTCTGGATGTATATATGTAAATATGTAATATTCAAGTACTCTAATGACCTTTATGCACCTGTTTTCGCTTTACAAATTTTACTGTACACGCTCTCTCGACTTTTCGGTTGAGACACATTAAGACCTGTAACTTTATTTAGAAGCCTCTCAAGACGTGTAGTTTTTTTCATATGTACGAATTGTTATCATAATAACTTAATCATTTATATTATAATTATAATAATTATTCAACCCCAAACGTACCCCAGAAGTACACATTTAAAACTTTTTTTACCGACGCTTCCATTCGTAAAAAAATACACAACACGTTCGTTTCGCGTAAGTTTGCAAGTGGTTTCATAAATATACTTCATGATAGTAGTTTCATTTTCAGTATGAGTTACTATTTTGAATAAACATTCCATTCCATGTTTACGTGCATAGCACAGAACACTTGGAGCATTCATAAGACTAAAGAGTTTTAGTGGTTAAGAACTATTTCGTGAATTTACTGTTTATTTTCGATGTATGCTTAAGAGAAAAATTAAATATACAATATGGTTTGTAGTGATTTGAAATAATGAAAGTTCTGCGGTGCGTGACAGTGACTAAAGAACACACATTTCAGTCGATACATAGATTATTATTTTATTATTATTATTTTCTTTCCGAATATGCAGTCATGATATACTAATTTGTCTGCACGTTTCAAGTAGTTGATAAAATAAATTGATAAATACACTCTTACATATTTTCTGTCTATAAAATTATATATTATATTAGATAGATAGATAGATAGATAGATAGATAGATAGATAGATAGATAGATAGATAGATAGATAGATAGATAGATAGATAGATAGATAGGCTATTAATTTATTTCACCCTGAATTATGTTATAGGGAAATTATATTTGTTGGATTTGAAATAATGTGAGAAAGAAGGTGATTAATTTCACTTAGAAAACGTGTTGAAGATCAGACTAACCACCGAAATAAATAGCGCTTAATTATTTATATCGCTTTCTATTTGTTAAATTTTAGTCTCAGTATTTCTTCAGTATTGTAAAGTCCAATATAAATGCCTATATATATTTTTTTAATGTATATATGTCGTGATGGAAGTGAACGCAGAAATGATTTTCTAATGGTTCTGCAATATTACGTGGTACGAGTTGATGAAGCGATAAATGATGACGAAAACCCGTCATTCAAGTGCAGACTCAAGTTCCGGAATTGTCTACCACGTGGCTCTTGCTGATCAAGGATACGAACATTGTTGGAAGGTATGAATGTGCATTTTCTGAAAGGTATGGCTATTTACTATTGTTTTCACATTTTACCTGTAGGGGCTTTCTTAAACTAAGCATTGATGAACTCCTGACTCATTACGGTGATTATTACGACGACGATTTAACTCTGTCACAAAATATTTCGTCATTTGAATCGTAAGATAATGGTAAAATGCGATTGTTCGATAATTGCTTGCAACTTCAATCAGATTGAAATAGGCTTGCTAGCAGCATGTTGTTCATTATGTAATTTCTAGAATAGCTTGCTTGCTAATGTGTGTGTGTGTGGGGGGGGGGGGCGCTTTCGGCTTCCGCCGCTTTCGCGCTGGTTCTAGAATAGATATAAAGGCGAAGGTTATCAATAATAAAGACGAATAAACATAATGGTACTTGACACGCTCATGCATATTGAAAGTAATGTTTACTGAAAAAGCCCCAATATTTTCTGTACACAAATATTACAATTGCTAAACAGCACGTCTTTTCATTTATTAGATTTAAATCTACCGCGCTAAACAATGGTTATAAAAATGTCAGTCGATTATGTGTGCGTGTGCTAGTGCGAGTTTGTTTAGGCGCATCTACTAATCTTCTAGAGGGAGTTAATTAGCTGTTATATATACAATAGAGATATTCTGATCGGCCGAAGCCTTTTGAACTGAAGACAATATTTACATCATTGTGAAGTAATATATTTGTCATGAAATGTCTTACTTTACCTCTATTCTTTGCCCATTATATGAGCATTTTAAATAGTTTATTAAGAATATCTTCAACATTTACATTTATTCTTTTGAAATTTTTTTCAGTGCGATATTACTTTCTTTTTCTTTTTTCTTTTTCTTCTTCATTATACTACTACTTTTTGAGAAGTATTAGTTTTATCATCATCATCGTCGTGGTCGCAATCAACATCATCGACGTCGACATCATCTTTCTTTCTTTCTTTCTTTTCGTCTATAACACACATTATCTGCATGGATTTAACCTTTTTTCTAAACGATATCTAATCATTAATTTGCTTACAATCTTCATTTTTATTAGCACATTTGTATTCAATATAATTCCAAATATTTTCTCCTATCCCTTCCTCCAAACTTTTATATTTCCATTTTTATTTCTAAATATATTTCTTTCCTACAATGATATGTGTAGAAAAAGAAGACGAAACACAGCATAGTCTCTAGAGAATTTATCACGCAAGCAATGTTACCTCTAAGGTACACGAGACCTACAAACGTTTCACAATTCCGCTCACAAGTTTATGGCAGCACGCTTGAACAACCGACAGCTCCGCTCGCACGGGAAATAGAGGGTACGTTGCTCGCAATAAGATTTTCATTTGTAAATGAGGATGTTATCAACGACAGCGGAGCTACTGCGATAAGACGATAAAGAACTATGTGTACGTATGCACTTGTTAGGACATTCGTGCTGAGTATTTCAGGTTACGCGGTTTTACTTGACTAGCTAATACCAGAAGACGTTTTCAACGAAAAGTAAAAGACGTCTAGTTCCTTAATAATATGTAAGTGGCAGCAGTTGTGATGATGATGATGATGATGATGATGATGATGATGATGATGATACTACTACTACGACTACTACTACTACTACTACTTTATAGTATCAGTATCGGTAATAGTAGTATAAGAAGAACAACTCTACAGCTATTACTTACTTTTACATTTCATTGGCTAAGGGGCGTAAAATATCACATACATCTACTATAATAATATTGAAACTGATTTTCTTTCAAATTTCAACACATTATCATATTCACACACTAATGAATTATCTTTAAATTTAACTGTTATAAACCGACATATCTTAAATGTATGCTTGGCATAAATTATATTTCATAGTAAAATTCACTTCATTTCTAATTAATAATTTTGCTGTATTCCTTAATCTTGAATTTGAAAATAATATTGCAGTTGAGCACCAAATGTGTGTTATTGTTGTTGAGATTTGTTTGGTTTATTTGGCATCGAAATAATCTTTTCCAAATTAGTTAACATGAGTTTATAACCGTCATTAAAAATGTCTAATTGCTTAATTTATTTACTTCTTTCCGATTTATCACTATTGTTTTGCACAAGTAATTAACCTCCATTCACTTTTCACACAAACACCCCTTGCTATTTATTGACATACAATTATAGCACCTATATTAAGTATCTTGATATATGATGGACATGATTTGAATATACTGATTGTGACATCGTATAAGATTATTTTTAAAGTCAGCTTATGCGTGCATTTAACAATTCTGAGAATAAATATAACATTAATTAAGCCTAGTTTTTGCTTTCGCTTCTGTTGAATGTAGAACATCTTAGGATGTCAATATCTACTCATTATTTTTCAGAAAGCAAATATGTATATGGGAATGCGATTGAAACGGAAATTCTTGATTGCCTGTACATTGATTCTCACTGGATTGCTGGTTTTTGTTTACTTCATCAGTTTAGTATGGATTACACAACATCGCCATACCCTACACGTGACTCCCCAGCTAATCGCATCACCTGTACCATTTCCAAGTAATGTTTATGTCGTGTATGCTTCGTAAAATGTGTTCATAAGCAATACACTAATAAAATATTTTCTGTTTCTTACCCATCATTTGTAAATGTAAAAGTGATATATGAGTTAATCTTTATTTTTAATATATAACATGTTAGGAAGAAAGATAAACCATGTGCTCAAAGATAAAAGAAACGGAAGATTTGTTTTTTTGAAAAAATGATAACAAGTAAGCTAAGTAATATACATATCTTTCAACAAATTACAAATTAAGAAATAAATAATAAAATATGTTATATTGACTATTTTTATAAGCCTAATTTATTTTAATAAGGTATTCTTAAGTTATTATAACGCTTGAAAAGTAATTTATATTCAGAAATATAATTTGAAGAGCAATGAATTTTCGAAGAAACGATGTCGATTGTTGAACTTTTGCTTTAACTGTTAAAATTGTGTTTATTTTATTTTTGGCTGCCACAATGCTCTATCTAAGTTTCAATTGAAAAGTTCTTTTATTTTTTTATCCATCTCCAATAAAGTAAACATTCCTCTTAAACAGTTCAACAAATGCACAAGTCCTTGTTTGCTTAAAGTATTTTACAGTGTGCCAGTTTAGTGAAGAGAGAACATTGCGATATCAGCAGAAAAAAAATTGTTTAGAGAATACTGAAATAGGGGTTAGTCTTCCGAATACTGTCCTATTTCAGCATTCTAAAAAATACATATTTTACACAGTTAAATCACTTACAATACAATATAATCAAACAATAGTTCATCATCCAAGAGAGATTATCCTTTTTTACATTTAGCAATTCATCGTCTAATACATTGCTGCAAAATAACTAATTGTATTCAAGCGCAACTCATCCCAAAATTAATAGTTATTCCAAAATCAAAAGTAAACGAACACTAGATAAAGATTATTTATATATAGTGTTTGAATTATGCAAATTTTACTATTTTAATCAGATCAATCTTTTGAAACCATATTTCATTGCAGATGCATTCGATGAAATGGAAAATAAGTCGGCAAAGAGCAGTGTTTCAGGCAACAAGAATGGAGAAAATAGGAAATACGAATTTAATTATTCATTACTACCATCGACAGGTATCAACATTAATTTGCATTGCCTCCCATTTCCAATGCGGTTCGATCAAAGTTTCGCATTCTTTAACTGCAGCTGGGATTCAGAACCAAACCCAAATTGCGAACAGAGGCTTCATGCATTCATTTCTTGCAACGCTTCATCTGCTGACATTGTATACAAGTGGGTGAAGTTCGACACGCCCCCCTCCATGCATCAATACGAAGAGGCATGTTTAGATAATGTAATTAAGGAAAAATGCTACGACCTAAACAGTATTCCCAGAGTAATGCACTTCGTATCCTTTGGTCGTCTAGAGTTCCCTTTCTACGCCATGCTGAGTGTCCTCAGTGCTGTTCGCTTTGTACAGGTCAGTGATCAAAAGCAAAGCAGTTCGATTTGTACAGATCAGTGATCAAAAGCAACAGTTGATATTTTATTACTCTACTATTCTTGGTGATTTATACGACCTGATGTTAGAAAAGGAAATCCCTCATGCAAATTTCTAAAGGGTTTCAAAGAAAAAAAGTAAAGAAATAAGAAAAAAAACAAAACAAACAAAGGTTGAAAGAAAGAAATTAAGAAAGAAACAAACAAACAAAGAAAGAAACAAACAAAGAAACAAAGAAAGAAACAAAGAAAGAAACAAAGAAACAAAGAAACAAAGAAAGAAACAAAGAAAGTAACAAAGAAAGATTAAAAGAAACAAAGAAAATTTGAATGAAAGAAAGAAAGAAAGAAAGAAAGAAAGAGAGAGAGATTGAGAGAAAGAAAGAAAGAAAGGTTGAAAGAGAGAAAGAAATGTTGAAAGAAAGAAAGAAAGAAAGAAAGAAATAAAGAAAGGTTGAAAGAGAGAAAGAAAGAAAGAAAGAAAGAAAGAAAGAAAGAAAGAAAGAAAGAAAGAAAGAAAGAAAGAAAGAAAGAAAGAAAGAAAGAATGGTAGTGTATAAAACGCGTGCCCTTTATGTTATGTTAACGGTTCTTTAGCCTGGACAGAAAGAAATTATCGTTCACGTTTACAAAGGTTTTGACTGAAATTCGAGCATATAAATTGCAGCGTATCAAGTGAACAAATGTGTAGGTGAGAAAGCCGTCAGGTCTTGACTGAAATTTGCGCGTATGAATAGTAGGGTATTGAATGATAATGTGAAAGGAAATGTAGGTAAGAACGCAGTCATGTCCTGACTAAAATTTGCGCGTATGAATTGTAGGGTATTGAATGATAATGTTGAAAGAAATGTAGGTGAGAAAGCCGTCAGGTCTTGAGTAAAATTTGCGCGTATGAATTGTAGGGTATTGAATGATAATGTTGAAAGAAATGTAGGTGAGAAAGCCGTCAGGTCTTGACTAAAATTTGCGCGTATGAATTGTAGGGTATTGAATGATAATGTGAAAAGAAATGTAGGTGAGAAAGCCGTCAGACTGTACACGCTTGCTCTGACGAAATAGTGAGGCACAAACATACTCAGGGTGCCGGCTGTGACGAAAACTTATGATTATAACATCTTTGGGGCAAAAAAAAGTTGTGGATATATGCTTGCATGATCCTGCCATTTTAAGTAAATACGAGAGAATGTGTCAACTTAAATTTGGTTTTCAATACCAAAAGGTGTCAAAATGTGACAGAGACTGAAGTCCATTAAAACACAAGTAGTGAACTAGTATTCCGTCCTGTAACGAATAGTGATTTAGAGTTAATATAAAGGTAGAAGACACTAAAAAACGACGCATGCATATATACATCATTCTTTTTAAAAAGAACAAATGATATGTTTTAACACTACAATGATTATAGAATTAAACAATGGAAACATTTGATACCTTAAAATAATTATTTGCTGGTTGGTATAATATCCCTGAAGGACACAGGCTACAGGTACAAGTAAAACAACAGCCAAGATCTGACAATTCTGTTTCACACGTTCCAAATCAAACACTTTAAAACACCTGCAATCCGCCACCGAAATTGTTCAAACAGATTTTCAAATATAGTTTATGGCACTTGGGATGAATGTAAAAGCAACGAGGCGGATACAGTCACTTAAGCGTTGGGATAGGTGTTTCAGGTAGGATGGCGATACGGTACTTATTTCATTCACCACACCTCTTGAGTGCGTGTATGGTCTTTCAGCATGAAATACAGGGGTGAGCTAAAGCCTACAGTGCCATTTCCACTTTTACTAGTGTCCTTTTAGTAGTGTTAAACATAAACAGAACAGTAGTTTTAGCGTATCGGAATGTGTTCAGTATTAACTCTCATAAATATAACCCTCATAGGTTTGGATTACTCTTGTCAATGAATTGTTATGCTGCGTGATAAAACATATTGAAGACAATAAATGGTTCGGTAGAGATAAAAGCTGTGATAAAATGCGATAATAATTATTTAGGAGCGTCACAGGTGAGAGAATCAATGCAGAAAGAACTGTACACGATGCAGTACCCAGATGATGTTTGAAGTCGTAAGGCAGTATTGAGGTAGATCAAATAGACACATTACATTTTGTAATACTAATATATGTTATGATGAATTGTATTGGTTGTGGACATTAAAGACATATTAAGTATAATCATTATATAGAGATCTAAAAATATTAATAAAATGAATTACATTGGTAAATGTTTATTATATAGAGAGCTAGAAATAATTTTAAAAAATGAATTACATTGGTAAAGGTTTATTTTCAATAGAACTATGTCAAATTTTGAACAAAGGTTAAGAAAGAAAAGTTATTAAATGAAGAAAACAAATATCTATTAGTTGGAGGAAAAGAAAGGAAATAAACGACAGACAAAATATGGACGAAATTATCATAACCCTTTAAAACAAATGCAGGAAAATAATTAATTAATATCATCACAACAAGTAACACTCCAAAAAAATATATAGATTTTTCAGCAAATGAAAAATGCAAGCATGAATATTGAAACCCAATCTCTTTATTGTTGTACAGTTTTAGCACTTAGAAAGTTTGCGATCACAATAAAATTTATCCAGCTATGCATTTCGTTTATCACAGCCTTGCCTCATCCTGTTTCATGGAGACTATTTGCCTCACGGCCATTACTGGGACCTCTTGGTTCAACGGGTACCTAACATTCTACACATTAACCGCTCTGCACCAGCCTCCATATTTGGTCACGTGGTAAAACAGGTGGAACACAGCGCCGACATTGCAAGGCTCGAAGCGATGAGAAGTAAGTTTCACAATTTGGGAAAAAGAAAAAAAAAACGTCTTGAAATATAAAGTTTAAAGAATATTGTTTACATTTGAAACAAGCGGATACAAATAAAATGTCATGTTTGGTTTGATATTATTATCACTTTATAATTTGTATGCCAGAATGCGACGCTACGCCACACTACTTATAGGTAATACTAATTATGATTGTTTAATCATCCATAACTAATTACAAATCATGAGAACATTAATTTATGTTATTAATAATTCTCCAGAAGACACAACCCGTCTCTCTCACTTGGCGGATATGCGGGCTGTAAGCGTTTTCTCTCTTCCACAAAATTAAGACAAACATTTACCGTCAAACAATATTTACGTAGGTGGAAAACATCTTACCAAAGGAGAAGAAGAATTCGTCTTTTAATCTAAATTCAGCGAGCCCTTATCCATTCACCTTCTTCTCTAACACAAGGTTCTTAATACTTGTAAGATGGTCAATAAAATTAACAATAAATGTATTAAATCAGCAATTAAATATACATATGAAAATATTTATCTTTTGCAACATTTACAGAGACTTATGTACTGGACCCTTACATTGCGAGAACATATGTCAGGACAGGGATAATCCGTGGTAATTCATTGTGTACTCTGTATTACTCTGTGAAGGGACCAATAAAACTTTATATCCACAACTGAGAGGTGCAGATTATCATAAACTTTAATAATAATTCTTTATTACAAATAAGAGGTCCTCACGTAATTACATAATTAATTTGATTACAGTTAAGAAGTGTCATGCTACAAAAGTCTTATACTTGTGTTTTACTTAGAGATGTATTATGCTAGTAGACTATTATTTCTGTCAATTGTGAACTAATATGCTCATATGTGGCATGTTAAACACTTGACATTGTTTCTAGTGAATGCAGTCATAAAATTAATATGTTGTAAAAATTATACTGCATGCATGCATTGGTCTAATGGATACTTTTGCAGGGAAACTGTAATCGAGACTTGAATTGTAAGAAAGAAATTGAGTTAGAGATGAATAAACTGGAAATTTAGTGTTTGTTCCCTAATCGTATTTTACAAGGAACAAACAGTCTTTTATTGTTTTACTGGATTCTACTAGTTTACTGATTGATAGACTGCTAATATATCTTAGTAGATGCAAGAAGAATCTACCTCCAGTGTGTAAGTGTAAGGTACACTTCACTCTATTGATGCACGGTTGCAATGTATGCTGAGCATATTGGGAAATTTCTGGTACAAGGAAATTATTAGAAATTGCTACATAATTGTTCTGATTAAGGGAGCTAATACGGCAAATGAACCAGATTAGCCTCAAGAGAATAGTGGTTCCATCAGTGTTCTACAAAGTGCAGGAGAAACGCGTGAAACTGATAATTCTCTAGGGAAAATGCACTTGTCTTTGTTATGAAGCTCATGAAAGACTATACCCCCGTCACCGAGATAAGGTTATCTACAAACTATGATCGCTATAATCTTCATTTATGTTCTCTAATGCGATATATCATGTAATTTATAATGATTTTATGTTGTTCAATTATGTAGGATTCTATGAATGTTAATATTATTCGAATGTGGTTCGTGGAATATCGATGAAAGTAATTTATTTCAATGTATTTGTCACATGCATATTTGTTAGTGATTTAATACATGTATTGTGACATTTACTGAGATTTTATATATGTTGATACCGTATGTTAGAGAAGAAAGTGGGTGGATGGGGGCTCCTTAAATATAGATTAAAAGACGGATTTATCTTGTCATTTGGTAAGTAGTTTATATAGTTGTAATACGGAAATGTTATGTGATAGTAAATGATTCTCTCTAATGTTGTGGAAGAGAGAAAACATTTAAAGCGCCCTGATATCAGAAAAGTGCGAACCGATTGGTGTCTTCTGGAGAATTATTAATAACATAAATTAGGATTGTTATCACTTGTAATTAGTTGCTGAATATTAATTAATAATAATAACCAATAACTAGCATGGTCTTAGCGTAACATAAACATAAAGAGATAGACAGACGGACAAATAGATAATAGACAGATATACAGACAAACAGACAAACAGATAGATAGATAGATAGATAGATAGATAGATAGACAGATAGATAGAAAAAAAGTATATATATGAGAGAGAGAGAGAGAGAGAGAGAGAGAGAGAGAGAGAGAGAGAGAGAGAGAGAGAGAGAGAGAGAGAGAGAGAGAGAGAGAGAGAGAGAGCATACAAACTGAAACAAACAGGATAGGCAAGAAGATGTACTGATTTCTTTCACTTTGCTTCAGTCGCTTGTATGGATTGTACTTTACATTAGTCAGTGATGAAGTCAAAACGTAAAGTTCGCTTCATAAAAATCCAGAATTTAGCTCGCATGTAAGCAATTCTACTAGAAATCAGGAAAGGGACCACAACCACAACATATAGTCTGCACACCTATATGCAACTATATGCTCAACACCAATGCCTACTTAATGACGCCAAGTCAATAATGCATGCTACATGTGCAGATTTGTATACGCAATCTGTATTTGCAGTGATTTTGTTGTTCTTTGATGTTATTATTTTTGTTTAAATGTCACTGTTATTTTTCTTTTTGTTGTCGCTATTGTTTGTGATAATGATATTCGGCATTTGTTGTAAGTAATTAAATTTCTTTCTTGATGCATATGTTGCTATTAATTTGTAACGTATGTGTACTGATGACAATATCTTTTGCTAATGTGAGTTTCTGGTCTTTCTAAAGATATTTTTATTCTTATTATTACTCCTTTTAGAGATGTTGATTGTTTTAGTCCTTGTCATAAAATATGTAACTGTAATATGTATTAAAACAGATGCAAATTTACTTCTTCAATTTTGCTTATATTCAGGATTCGGAGGAATATATATGGACTACGACCACATCCTGCTGAATTCTTTGGACAATCTACGGAATTATTCAGTTGTTATGGGCATTGAAACGGACGGTTTAAATTTAGGCAATGGGATGTTTCTGGCAAGTCCAGGGGCTAAATTTCTGGATCTCTGGTACGATTCCTACCAGTCCTTCAATGACGAGGAATGGGGTGTTCACTCCACGATAATGCCATACAAACTCAATCACATATTTCCAAAACTAAACGTTCACGTCTTAGACGTACTTTTTAAACCCACCAATCGCATGCTTCTATACGAGATGTATACCAGAATGTACAACTGGACCAATCTCTATGGTGTTCACTTGTATTCGCGGTATAGCAAGAGATACATGAGCCGGAAACTTGAGAGTCTCGACTCGTCTATGGGCGAAATGACAAGACGTATTTTGTATGGTGATAGTCAGGCGTGCTTCGCTAAAGAATGGTGCTTTGGAAAATGTTCCTATGATTCTTTCGTGGATATTGTAGTATATATTTCTGTGACGATGTTTGTTATTATGTGTATGGTATGCATGTAATTAGACAACAGGGGAAGTTTGGGATGCTCTTTTTTCGGATGTCTGTCGGCGGTTAGATGTTGGCTGTAGACTGATAGCTGTCGACTACTAACAGTCGGATGTCGGTTGTATGCTGATAGCCTTCAGACTCGTATTCAATCTGTCTTTCCCAACAGCCTGTCAATGGTCTGTCATCATCTATTGCCTTTGCATCACACTTGCCTACTCGACTTGTTCAGGTAAACCTCGTGGGGCCGTGAAAGTTGTCAATCTCCTTTAGGCCAGAACTGCATGATCTTGCTCTTAACGGGGACGTTGCATGCATGCATGGTAGGAAAAAATACGGCAGGATTTTAATTTACTCCAATGAAACCAGTCGATGCCTTTTGTGTGGACATATCATATAATTTAATTAGAAAGATAATACATTTGTTTACACAGCTTAATTTTAAATAGTGCAAGCGATCAGTTGTGTTTCTAAGAGGAAATATTATTGTTATTGACCATGAGTTAGTGGTTGATTGCTATCCTTAATAAGAGAGAGAGAGGCCATACTTTCTTTTGTCTCACCCCAGTCCCATTTCATAATGAGTGAACTTAGCCGTTAAATGACGTTTAAACAATACTATAGTTTATACCCTTTACTTCTCTTTGCTGTCAATATTCAAAGCAAATCTTTATATGAGAAAGAGACTAGCCAATGGACTGAGGTTAAGGAGTTTACTTACAGTACAGAATGTTGCTGTCCATTCACTATTGAATTTGATTTGAAGACAAATAGAGATGTCCGGCTCTGAAAGTAGTCGTTAGCTTGAGTGGTGTTTAAACTGACTGATTGAGAGAGAGTGGACTTGGAAACATTTCGTACATTTTTTATTATTGATGTGTTATACTTGTGTTATGTAAAGATATACTATGTAAGTTGATTCATTTACTATAAATGCTTGAACTAAGCTGAGCCCATGTGGTGTATTAATGTGTGACATTGTTTGATACATTGTATTTATAGTACAACATGTGCACGAGGCTAATAACTACTGTTGCAGGAGTTTGTAAGTTATGAAAAGAATGGAGTGTCAGAGAGAACGGAGTTGTAGTGTGATGATTAAGAAACTTCGGCTTGCTTCTTGATTGCATGTTGCAGTCAGCAAGCAACCATCTTTTGATTTCTAGTTCATTGGTTCTCAGTCAGTGAGTTCTACCCTGAGCTGTGAGCTCAAGTGGAGCCTAACGTTCAACTTTCAAGTTCCTAGCTACCCCTCGTTTGTTCACCAGTCGTGACTTGAGTGACCGGGAAAGCGCAGAAAACTTGCAAAGTGTGTTGCGGAGTGTGTATGCATAAGGCAGTATGATACACCCACAACGTTTGATGTACCAAAGCAAGGATGCTAAGTACATCAGTCTAAGAAGATAACACAAATTATGGTTAATTGGCAATGTCAGTACTTCATGTACCACTTTAACGTTATCCATAGTTCGTTTGTTTTTTGTTTATTTTTTATGGTAACTGATTAGCAATATAATTCTCTCTTGGTCCGTATGTTGCTGGGATCTTGGTGCGCTGGTGGTGGTTGTGGCATTGATAATAGCTGTGGAGGCATGTAGCTTTACCATAGCACCACACTGATACAATGTTCACGCACAACAGACACACGGACAATTTTACAGCTAAAGAAAGACGTTTATTCAATCGACATATTTGCCAATAATGAGAGCAATGCACCCTTACTATTGTGAACAAAAAAGAAATGTCTTAATTAAAAGAATGCTAAACAGCATGTCACAATTGTTATTTCAGAACTGTTTATTACGATTCTTTAAAGAAAGAAACAGTACAATACTCCTAAAGCAATGAAGCCGACAAAATAATTGTACTAAGTTCGACACAAGTGACATTGTGCAGTATTGCAATGGAATGGACAGGTCTCTGTATTTGATTGGGCTGTGATGTTAGCGAAATGAAACGAAATGTTCTCAGCTTTGAAAACAGTATGCATGCAATGGAATCCATACTAGTATGTGCTGTTAACTTGGGTTTGGGCTTTTTCATAAACACCCTCAGCACCCTTAGATTGAATAAATATTTTGCTGTTGATAGCCAAAGCTTAGTTTGAGTTCCAAGATTAATGCAAATATAAGCGTCTTCCGCATTCGAAAACACGGGTATTCCTCAAGAAATCCTAATAATTCATTTTGATCTATCCTGAGATAACGGTAGTGGAAATGTTAATCGTAGTCTGGCTTTATTGCTACATTAAACCTAGACACTCTTAAGAATATAAATGTCGTGTGGATTTGCTTTAATATATAGTATATAAGATATGCGCGTCCACGCTTAGCTTCAACGTGTAAGGGCTTGCTGTAGAGATTACGCCATATAATGACGTATAAATAACTCCTTTTTTCACTGTTCATCGTGGCAAGGTTGATTGGGCTAAGTGCAATGATTCCCACGTTTGAACGAAATCAAGAACTTGAGGAAAATTGTACGTTTATTTCAGTTATCGTCCATATATCTAAGGGTACCAAGAAGTATATACATATGTTGTTACTTAATATCTAAATACCTAAAAAAAAACAACATTAGTAGATCTATGTACATTATTTATCGGAATTAAAATCATAATAATATTTTCTAACTGCACCCGTATATTTAGTGGAACTAGACTGAAATTCACGTATGTATATATGACACGTGACTTCTTAAAGAAGGAGAAATTTAAAATAATTGAACATAATTTGAAGTATCAAAGCAATGCCTTTACAATTATGTATATGTCTTTGTATACCTAGTCGTACATATGCTATTGAACAAAGACAGAAGGTCAATTTGAAAAATTGAAAATTAAAGAGCAAAGGTGGATCAGCACTAAACTATTCTTACCAACCCCAACCAGTTTATAGATTAACATTTGGACATTTTTTTAATTTAAAATAATTATTGTACTGTTTACAAAATTTATTGTTCATTAATATTTAACGGTAACGAGATTTACTGAACAACAACAACAACACCACACACACACACACACACACACACACACACACACACACACACACACACACACACTTTCACGCACGCACGCACACAAGGTGATATTTATAGGTGTATACTCTGATGCTAATCTATATTAAATTAATGTAAAAATTATGAAGTACACTCCATTCACTTAACTTATGCACACAATTGTCACAAGAGTTCTCATGTGATCATTGAACAAAACTGCTATTGTTAGATTTATGATTGAGAATCTGGTTATTCTGTTGATAGAATTATATTCAAAATGTATTTCCCGTACATAAAAATGATAGCTAAACAAAAGCAGCAAACTTAGAATTACAAAATATATAATAACCACACTAAAAGAAGCACATGTATAGGCCTCGTAAAACCTTTGAGATATGTACTTGCTTTAAACATTTATTTTATAATGTTATTTTCATCAAAGCCTTAATTATAAAAACTAATTTATTTTCGTACGTCTTGTATTTTACATTGCTAGTATCACTGTTGGCTCGAGTATTTTACATTGCTAGTATCACTGTTGGCTCGAGTATTTTCATACAAGTGCAATCTCGTGATTCATACAAATCGCATTTAAAACTCCTTCGTGACAGAATTAAGAGTGTATTTACGTCTAAACCAGAAGAAACAGAGCATTGAAAACGAAAACAGACCAGATTGAATCGCTATTATTAGCTTGCATTTTAGCAACATGACTTCATCTTTCATTAATTAAAGTAAGAAATGTAACCTTCATATTATAGAATTATTGTTTTCTTAAAACACTTATCAATCAATATTATATTAAATCATATAATCATGTTTTAACAAAAATTAACACCAGTTAAAAAGAAACCAGCTAATCTAGTTATTTGTAGTGCTTCAGCTGGAAAAAATGGAAATAGCATGATCTTGCAGAAATTCTAAATATAGAGCTCAGGCCTCGTACTCGTGACATCAAATTCAAATGAGATAACAAATCTGAATGAATCCTTGCTTCATTGCCTACGGGTCATTTCTTTAGAGTGAATTTCATCTTTCCATACTCTATGTGTATTGGCTGCTTTATTTATATATTTTGTAATTTATTATCATTATTGTTATTTATTTGTACCCCACCAATCACTTTCATGCATTATATTAATTGCTAATAATTACATTATAGAAATATGAGAAAACTAAAAATGAAACATTGCTTTTAAAACCAAATGTTTATATAGCGAACGTCAGTAGTTATTCGGCATACTGAGCTACCTAGATCTACATTTTATGTAACGAATCTATATGCATAGCATTCACAGTTTATAGTTTAACCAGAGACGTCAATCGTCACGTCCTTGGACTAAATAAATATAATGTCTGCTCCCATTGAAACTGACTGACAGCACGTCTAGTGAATGAGTATGAATACATCCTTACTATGTCTTTCACTGTCAGTGCCACCAGATTCCAATTGATAAAATGCTAATTATAAATAATTATCATTCATTCGCAACAAAACGACTAGATTTTATTGAAATAATAAATTTTGTTTTAAAAATTTACGTAAAACTGTTTGAAAGGTATTGCATTCCTATAACTTTCAATGTGTTTAGTTTTAAGCTTGTTAACTTGGTTACAGTAAAATCGTGTTACACAGCCTTATCTTTTTTTTCAGTATCACTAAGCTCACGAAGTCATAGGTTAATTCTGACAACATTTAAATCAGAATGTGTCATACAGCTATCTCATTTCTGCACAGTTTCACACTGTCAGTTGTTGAGATTAATTCTTGATAAGAGTAAATTTTGATTCAACTCAACAGGTCAGACTATTCTTCAGAGTTTCCATCGCTACTTCATTTATATTGCATCTTTCTCCGTCGTTTATAGCAACCGTTCGTCACTGTTTTAGTACGTACACAATTCGAGGTCATGCTGGATGAAATTCTTTCCCGTGAAATAATGAAATGTGCTATAATGGAGAAATAACTTTCATACCATAGATTTGGTTTGAAAGAAAAGTGTGGCTACCAGTATTCTTTGCTTATTTTCATTTTGCAAAACAGGTCTTGTCCGGTGGGTCGGAAGTTTCCCTGACTTACATTCCTTTAAGTTTTATGCTATCTTCTCAGCAATTTACATTTGTGATTGCTCGTCGAAAAAAATGTGTTTGTAACGTGAAAGAAATTATTTGAATCCCGGATAAATGCAGTGCTTCTAGAGTTGAAGGAAATTTTCATTTAAGATTGCAAAAGAATCGATTCCAATCACAATGTACGTCAAATAATGAGGTAAGCTAATACATTGTTTTAATAACGTCTTTAGTGTTCTTTATTATCTTGGAGTATAAAACCATAGATAAACGATTCAAGTTTAAGAAATTTTCATAATTGCAAAACCTCCCACAAAATAAAAATAAATAAATCATAATAAATTATGTCTGTTGTTTCATGTTCCAGGTCGAAAACGTTAATATATATTTGGGACAGACACACACACATATGCACACAAATGCATAGTTACAAAGATATTAAATTATAATAGATATATAGTGTGGCATGCTCAACTTTGTCATCCATAACTAATCAAGAGAGATGAATAAATCTTAATTTATTGTTTATTAATATTACTTCCAAGAAACACCGTTCGTAAATTACTTGGCGAAATATACTGGTATAGTAAAAGTTATTTCTCTTCCACAATAATGAGACAGAACTTTTACTGTCACACAATACTTCTACTAAAGGAGTAATAAAAATTCGTCCTTTATTTATATTTAATGAGATCCATTTCATCTGATAATACAACAACACTAGATGATGGTCGAAAATGCCCCTTCTAAGCACATCACACAAATGTTCCAGAATCTTCAACGTGCTCACAAGCACACCATGGACTATTTTCAAGAACTGTGTATGTTCTATAAAAACACATAACAAAGAATGTTTCATAATCTTTATGTGAGCTACTCAAAGACATGATGAAGAATGTTCAAGAAATTTCGTGAATTTTTGAGAACATGCTCAAGCCTCAATGTCTGTCATATTGGTACTCAAATGGAATTTGCAAGAACCAACTTACAGTAACACGTTTACCAACAACATTTGACACACACGATTAAAGTAGGGTACAGTATGCAAATGAATCTGAAGCTGATACAAGGTTACGAAACATAGATAGCATCAACCATCAAAATATATGTTCCTTTTTTGTAAAAGGCAAATTAAGGACAGTGTTAAGTTCCAGGCATATTTTATCTCTAAACTCCTTTCTCTCTTACATACATTCATAACTTACAAATCCTGCAACATATTCATTATTCATTAGCCACATACACGCACACATCATTAGAGATATTGCATCGATCAAAATTCCAAGTATATTGTACCACACAATCAATTTGGTGAACTTAGAAACAATGATTCCATTAGATAAAGCATTTTCTAATTCAAATATAGATTGTCACAAAAATATGGCAGTGGAGTCTGCCAGTGATAAGGTTTTTTAATGGCTTTTGTTGCATGCTGTTTTTCCTGTTATCATTTTAACAGTCTGGCCACAGGAGGCAATTCATGTCATTGCATATTAGTGTCATGTCAGTCATGGTAAAACTGAATTCTTTCTTAACGTCTTTTTTAAAGAGTATAACTAACATGTGTATAATACATTTGCTCGTACTAGCTCATAATTTGATAGCTACATTGTAACTGTTACTGTTTTATTTAAAATGTGTCTATTCTAATGTAATGGGTCATATTATTAGTTTCTATACATTTTAAAAAACAAACTTTTGCTCAAATTACCCAGGGACAGAGGGCAGTTGAGGGTGTGCGCCAAATTGGTGCTACCTTTTTAACACCCTTCTGCCAGAAGTCTCGCCCTCCACCTTGGAAGGCAATGTGAGACTGTTGGGTCCCACTGGAACACTCCAGATCAGATAACTCCTTATGACAAAATGATCTCCACAAGCTCCAGTCGTGCGCTATCGATCCCCCACACCCCTTTGCTGAAAATAGTTATGTTGTTTTGAATCTCGTTTTATATTTTTCGATTTTCATTATAGGTTCAGCAATTTAACTTTTAACTAGATGTATTACTTGTAACTGCATGAACTAAGAGTTTGAGAATTTAGCAGGTTAGAACCAATGGAGTAGTCGAACATAAAGAGCACTCGAGATACTTAGCATTACGTCCCTTGGTTGTAGGTAATTCAAGAACTCATGATCCTATTAAGTGGCAACCTTCAAAGGGGAAACAGGTCATGCCCTGGGTTACCGAGAGAGTGATGGAGGTTTAACTGTATGAAGACACACGAAGACTCAGACATGCACAGTTGACAGTTTGTACTAACTTTTTATTAGTGTTTAGTTTCACATGCGAGGACCAGAACAATTAATTACAAAACTTATTTCTTAGTTACTTATGTTCTACCCGAATGGAACAGCATTTTCATGTTAACCTACTATGGGCCTTAGGGAATTAAAGTAAATAAAATTTTATGTTTTTGCAGAGAAACCAAAGGAAAGAAACTGAAAGCAAAAGGGTCTTTGAGATTTGGTTAAGGATATGAAGCAGGATTTTTTAAAAAAATGATTTGATTGAGTGTACGGGGCGCTTCCGGCTTCCGCCGCTTTCGCGCTATTTTTAAAATGAGGTTTAAATTCCTACTCAAATGATGAAGACGATATTAGACTTGAATACTGAGAGATCAGGAGACTAAAAGTATTTCTCAGTGGTGTTTACCGAAAAGAAAAACATAGTTTATTAACAATGGTAACACACACACACACACACACACACACACACAGACTCAAACACATCAAATCTTCATATAGATTTGCTCACCAAGTATACAAATATAAATTGTAATGTACCCAATAATTCTTATACAGTAATGAAGTAAAATCTAAATTTTATTAAATACATAGGAAAAAAACATGACATGTTATGAGTCTGTGTGTGTGTGTGTGTGTGTGTGTGTGTGTGTGTGTGTGTGTGTGTGTGTGTGTGTGTGTGTGTGTGTGTGTGTGTGTGTGTGTGTGTGTGTGTTGGTTGGTTGGTTTCCACGGGGTCTCTCAAAGTAGTTCTATGACTTGTTTTCAGGAGTCCTTCCATCAAATCATCAAGGCAGTACCGTCACTGATAATAGAACGTCAGCATAAATACTCGCACGTGAAGTCCAGTGGTATTCTTTGTTATATTTTCCATTCATAAAATAGTAATTAATGATACTTATTAAATTTGTACAAAAGTATATCAGTGTGCATGTCAAAATATTAGAAATGCTTAAGTGAATGTGTCTAAAACTAACTTCGTCCATCATTATGGGGCATGGCAAGGGGAGATAAGTGTGTGCACTGTGAGAATGGATTGGTGAATCAAATTAGAGTAATTTGTTCCGTATGCTATATTCATCACCTCACACCCTCAACTAACAAACACAGAACAAATTGGTGAGGCAGGCCATGCACCAGACTAGTAGACATATAGGTTCATGTCTTGCCAACAGTCCAATCAATCGCGGTTAAACAGATGTTGTCGTATACGATCAAAGTCTGGTGAAGGACGTACGATTTTAGATATGTAATGAAGCTGCCATTGAGATCTTGGTCTGTGCTGTAAATGTTGAAAGGGAATAACTGAGGTTATAACTGAGGTGACGGCAGAAGTGTAAATAATTGTAAAAATATCCTAAAAAAAATATAAACATCTTTTCATATCATATATGAATGATATAGGCGCACACATAGTGATAGAGAAAAAAATATTTGCCTATCTCCTGAGATGGAGCGAGTAATAGAGAGAGACTATATGTATTTGGGGATGAAAGCCAGACTTTCTATGAGTTTTGTACAGACGGAAACATACAGAGAGAACAAAGAGTGAAACACAGAGAGACAAAGGGAGAAATATACAAAACAAACAAAGAAATATACACTGAGGCAGGCAAAAGCATACAGAGATGGATAGGGTGAGAAACCGAGAGACAGTGAAACACAGAGACAGACAGAGAGAAACAGGAAGAGACAGATAGAAGGGGAAATAGAAAGGCAGACGGGAAAAACAAAGAAAAAGATAGTGGGGAAAGTCAGAGAGACAGAAAGATAGAGAAAAGAACAGAGACAGACATGCAAAGACAGTTTCGAAAGAATACATGTGTGCGTCTGAGAGGAAACAGAATTTGTGACGGAGATCCAACTGATCAATAGCAGGCAAATATTAAATATTTGCTACCCTTGAATACTAATTACATATCAGTTCTACTACGAATACAATAAAATATCACGCACACACACTTCAGATCTGATCAGTTCATGCGTAATTTCAACGCATGATTCAGTATCTACAGTTGATTAGCTAATCTCGACAAATAAGGGAAATTTCAAACACCTATGTTTCTATAAAAGCTGTAAATGAACCAATATTACAGCACACAGATGCTAGATTTCCTCCGGCATAGCCCCATTTCACGCTTCTCTAAATTTGGACGGATTAAGGTAATGAAAGTTTCATATAACTCAGTGTATCATGATCTATTACAAAACAAAAAAAAATGATAAAATAACTCATACGACAATATAATTTACATGCACAAATCCGCTACTACCGCAACTCAAAACATTTAATATTGTAAATAAAATTAATTCTTTACAACAATTATAATTGTCCACTTTTATTTACTTACAATTGTACTGATTGTTCATTAGTTTCTTCCCACCAACGTCCTTTGCCTTCTGCTGATGGAAAAAGTATAACGAACCTGAGAATCATTGAACTGTAATTCAACGCAGTAGGTCCTGCAGAATTAGACATTAATACATTAAAAGTGAGATAAAAGAAATGGAAAGGAGAGACAAACATTGGAATCGAGGGAGATGCACACTCACACATTCACATGCATACACACAGATGGGAAGGGGGGACAATCGTAAAAGTACGAAAGTGAGAAGTAAGGTAAAATTGTTAAATGCAGCTGTATAGAGAAGTGGTATGATATATTATTATTTTGCATATAAGGGCATTTTCCTGAATTTTAAAATTATTTTCAGAATACAGAGTGAAACCACATATATAATTTAATTTTTCTTGAACATTTGTGTCAATTTTTTTCAGGCTTCAATCAAATCTTTCTTAAGCCTCTTGAAATGATCATTTTTCTTCGTGTATGTTTCTCCACACTTGCTGTAGCTGGGATTGTTGCGGTCATAATATTATACACATATGAAACGAATATTAACTTTTCTAGTAATGTTGCCATGACTATGAGGTTTATGACTGGGAACAGCTGGTCATCAATTTCTGACCTAAATAACGACTCTATAAACCAGTTTATTAATCAGCAAAAGCATTCTGAAGTTCCACATCAAGATGGCGATGCATTATTTCTTCAAGCCGAATGTCCACAATCACCACCAACTATCGGTAAGTGTGTGAATGTGTTATAAGTGTGAATGTGTTATAATCAATGTAGAACAGATCCGCGAGTGCAAGTAGTTGAATATTCTAAAAAAAAAGACACGTTTGTTAATGTATTTTAAAATATAGTATTCTTCAAGTGACGTATGTCGAAATGAGCTCCATGTAATCCCAACGAGTAAGTCACTTTATCTTCGTGATAACGTACTCGCGATAAACGCTGTGAAACAATTAAGTAGTTATTAACTGAGTTAAATACACTGCTTAGATTGTACTCCTAAAATTAAAACGAATACATTGGGTCTGTATGTTTTGCTGGGAGATGGGCAAGATTTTAATTCTTCTTTACCCCGGAACACCAATAACCGTACACTTATCTCCAAAACACATGTAGCTGGCCACACGTGTTAGAGAGATGAGTGATAGACACTGTAGAATAATGTGTGCCTCTAAGCTATGAGAAGTGTGAAGGTCAGAATCCTATAAGAAATGGCGTAGAAAATAGGCGATTTCGATGTTCTATGGATTCTGAACCGGTAATGCTCAGGTGGAAGTCACATTTGAAAACCTGAATGAATTTCAAATTTGTGTTCATATAAACAACTTTGGGAGTGGGAGTACTAGTTCTAGAACGAAGCTCGATCCCTCCTGAAACATACAGCCAGAATAGTAAGTTAATACAGGTGACAGGTTGCAACATATAACATGTAAGTGAGTCACTCTAACAGGAGTGGTCTATGTATAAATAATAATTGTATTTAACAAGAAATAACATCAGACAGCATAGAACTAGTTCCCGTTAGTGTTTATTTATATATAAATTAAGTTAATAATCATGACTATGGGGTGTATTAAGAGAATGTCCGTTTCAATCCTATGACAATGCAGTAGGTATTTGGATCGGTCGTATGAGTGAGCTGTACACGAGTTTACAAGAGAACGCTGAATGTTTCTGAGTGAACTCCAGGGGACTTTGGTAGAGTTTGTCTAAAACTTGACTGAAGATGTGAGCTTGTGACTTTATAAATTACATAGCTTTAGATAGCCTGACATGTAGCCTGGAGTCACAGTGAGTGTCGTTGTCAGACACGTGCATGGTTTGTTGAATTGGTCTTTAGCCTGTGGGTCAGTCTGCTCTGATGTGGCTTGAGGATCAGCGCTTGTCAAACCAACATTCAAGATAAGTAATTTTCCGAGATAGTCTCAGAGTTTCAGACAGTGCTGATCTGCCAATAAAATATGCATGAGCAACGAAATTGTCCTAATTTGTTCTCTGATCGAACACACTTACTTAAATGATCGTAAAATATTTAACTATAATAAGCGAAAAATAATAAAGTTAATTTAGTTAATATCAAGAGTTAAACATGAATATAATATTATTTAGTCAAGCAAAATACACTATCCTTCAGGAGTAATATACAGAGAGGATGATATCCTTCAGAAGATAAGATTAGTAGTATGATTATACTTTGTTAACACCGGGAGCCCAAATATGTGTTGCCCCAACGGTCAGCTGCATTGAACTAACGATTTAGTATCACCGGGATCAAGGGTCATTCCATCAGTTCATGCAAGGAGGAGAAAATATCGGTTGATACTGTGTCATTGCACAAGGTGACATAATTCGTATTTATAACCCTTTCAAAGTGTCTCTTTGATTGAAACTTCTGTTTTCTTAATCTTTGCTGCACCAGTGCCAAATTTCTATCGTTTTTAAAAATCAGGCTAAAAAAAACCCCTGAACATAAGCACTCCAAAAGAAAAGGAAAAGATTTTAGAGTTAGAAGAACTGAAGAAAAATTGAAATGTAAGCACTCCTTTAAAGGACAAATGAATCATCCAAATATTTTAGAAGGTGGGAGGAATGCACTGTCACCATGACATTCTACACCTAATTCCTGTGACAATGATCTTGTTGTAATAAAAGAGATTTACATTGCAAATGTGCATATTTTTTTCCCCATTAATTCTTTACTTAGCAAAATTAACTTCTTTGAGCATCATATATACTTAATTGAAATATAGCCTTTGTGACCATTTCAAGACTTCAATTGTTTGTCTGATAATTGAAAATTGTAGTCGGAAGTTATTTACATCACTCGTCAACATTTATTGTTTACTTTTTCTTGTTAAATATTTTTTTCACATTGTTTACACTCCCGTTTCTATTATTAAAAGAAGTTTGATGTGGGGTGTTTAGGATATGTTGGCTTGTTTTCATTTACGTGGAAGTCAGACAACCAGCATATCTTTGGGGACATGTCCCTCTAAGCTATGAGAAGTGTGAAGGTCAGAATCCTATAAGAAATGGCGTAGAAAATGGCGCTTTCGATATTCTATGGATTCTGAACCGGTAATGCTCAGGTGGAAGTCACATTTGAAAACCTGAATGAGTTTCAAATTTGTGTTAATAAAGTTCTTTATGAGTGGTATTAATTAGACGAAGTGGTGTGACGTGTATTATGTTAAACAAGTACATCACACTAGCATTACGTTTTGTAATATTTTCTTTAAATTAATTATTTTTTTCCAAACTAGTTGGATATCAAAAGCCAGATATTAATGAGAAGAAGGAGGAAGATCTAGAAAAGATGTTCTTCTTTTTAAAGCCGGGTGGAAGGTATAGTCCTGAAGAATGTCAGCCTGAACAGAAAACCGCCATCTTGGTCCCATATCGGAATAGAAGGAGCCATCTTAACATTCTTCTGCTCAACTTGGTGCCATTTCTAGTTCGTCAGCAGCTCTCTTTCACCATATTTATTATAGAGTTGGTATGATGACATTTGGTTTATAGGAAGGCAGCGTATAACATTAATACTCTTTAAATTAGATATACAAATATATCACTTTGGTTTTCTTCTTCAAAGAGTAAGTTACTGACAGCAAAATGTAGAGGGGATGGGAATGCTGAGTCACTTCTAGAGATCGGCAAACAGTCTGATGGGAGATGTGTGTGTGTGTGTGTGTGTGTGTGTGTGTGTGTGTGTGTGTGTGTGTGTGTGTGTGTGTGTGTGTGTGTGTGATGCTGCCGCCCAAAATTCATATGTACGGTTACCCCTCCCCCACATGATGCTAAGGATGAAAGAATCCCTTGATTTTAATCCCCAAAATTAAAAAGATGAAAGATAATATACTAACTATAAGTTGCATTTTATAGATAAGAGACGGTAAAGATTTAATGGGAGATGAATAAAAAAATAAATAAATTTTATTCACTAGAAAATAAAACAAGCAGCCCAATTAATTCTACACACGGGCATTAGCCTTCTCGTAGGTATCAATACTAATGTTCATTCATAATCATACATTAGTTAACAGCCAATAACATTTTTGGTGAATGTACACACTTCAGTGTTAGCGTAGATCTTTTAAATAGATACAATCATTGGACATTTCTCTGTTTACATGATTTAAAGAGACATAAATAGCACGTATTTAAATTGCTTAGGCATCTGAATATGAAGGAAATACGTCTATAGTGCTTGTAGCGTTTTAATGTTTTTACTCTTTGGTAAGAAGACAAAAAAAATAATGTTTATCTTTCTTGGAACAGAATCACAACATCACCTTTAACAGGGCCTTACTTCTGAATGCTGGATTTCTCGAGGCGATGAAGATCGATAATTTTACGTGTTTTGTGTTTCATGACGTGGATCTCATCCCACTGGATGACCGCAACCTTTACCGGTGTGGATCCCAACCACGTCAGTTGGCAGTGGCTCTCAATAAGTGGGGTTATAAGTAAGTCGGTATTAAATATACATACAAAACCATATATATATACATGCAAGACCAATCGGTCAGCAGTATTATATTTTATACTTTATGCTAAGTTTTGTTTGTTTCGCTTAATAATTTTGTTTTGGCCTTTTAAGTCAAACCATGTACAATGAAGGGAACGATTGTAGAGAACATTTACTAACAATTATAATTTTAAACGTGTACACTCTGTAACAGTAAAATACTTTCAAACTAGCCTTTATAACATAGTGCGATATTGTATTATATTCCACAAACCAGAACTCATACGTTATATTCTGGTAAAGAGTTCTTATTAAGAGATCATACATATAAATTGTTACTACATATTACACAGTCACAGTTACAACGGATACTTTGGTGGTGTCTCAGCCTTGTCACGTGACCACATCTTAACGCTTAATGGTTGTTCCAACTTGTACTTTGGCTGGGGTGGTGAAGATGATGACTTGATGAAAAGGTAAACATATTTCTATATTTCTTCGTCTTGACTTAACGATTGTCTATTTTTTAAATAAAGCAATGTAATGTCTTTAACGTGTATACATTTCAATTAAATGTCAACATTATACGACTGAAATCACAAAAAATGCAATAAACCTTCTAAGTATACTACTATTTTAAACATCACCACTGCTTTGAAATTAATGTAGAATAAAGACTCATATATGATTTATAAATGATGATTATGATGATGTTGGATGGTGGTGGTATAGGTCAGACGGTTATGATAATAATGATGGTGGCGGTGGTTAAGAAGAAGAAGAAGAAGAAGAAGAAGAAGAAGAAGAAGAAGAAGAAGAAGAAGAAGAAGAAGAAGAAGAAGAAGAAGAAGAAGAAGAAGAAGAAGAAGAAGAAGAAGAAGAAGAAGAAGAAGAAGAAGAAGAAGAAGAAGAAGAAGAAGAAGAAGAAGAAGAAGAAGAAGAAGAAGAAGAAGAAGAAGAAGAAGAAGATGCTGCTGCTGCTCCTGCTGATGCTGCTGCTGCTGATGATGATAGTGGAGGTTGTGGTGATGGCGGTAGAGTTGGTGTTAATGATGATGCATTCTCTTAAAAACTGTCCATTGTTGTTTGTACAGGATATCATTTAAAGGGATGCATGCAGTTATGTATGGACCAGATATCGCTCGCTTTGACATGATTCGACACATTATAGATAGTGGAAATGAAGTCAATCCAATAAGGTAAACGAAGAACACCCCAAACCCATAAATAAAGTCAATCCATAAGGTAAACAAAGAACACCCCAAACCCATAAATGAAGGCAACCCAATAAGGTAAACAAAGAACACCCCAAACCAATAAATAAATTCAATCATTTATTGTAAATGAGGTTGATCCATACACGATGTGAGATGTCACAATCCACATCTTGAATTGACACACAATCACTATTATTGGATACTATACACAGTGCCTTGTGTGCATGCATAATTTACATTCTGTTATGTCTGGAGTCAAAGGCAAATGAAATAAAATAGGAATCAAAATGTAAAGATTTTTTTTTTAAGCCGAAATTATTGATAGTTATGCATAGTGTTCATGTTATAATGGGATTAGTAGGTCACAGGATGGTAAACGACGTCCAGGATTGTAATGATGGATAATATATTATTAAATGCAGGCACAGCAAGATATGTCAAAACACACGCCATGTTTACATGTCATGAGGCTTTATTTTTCTCAAGGTACGGCCTCACTCATTCTCTCCTTCTCTTTTTGACCTACCTGGTTTAACCATGTTCATACCCCACCCCTTCATCTCTCCAACACACTCCCAAACATGCCAATATAAACTATAACACGCGGGAGGCATTAGAAGCGCTTGAATCCATGTCTAACACTTTTCAATAAGACTGGCGCTAATTGCTAGTCTATGTTTTATTATGTGATTATAAACATGATTGCACTTACATTCCTTACAATGATGGGCAGTTTGAATTATGTATTGAAAGTACAGTAATTATGCATTAAAATATAAAGTTTCGCTAGCATATGAGGAAAGAGATTAGATCTAAATTTATATAGAATATTATTAGTGTACTATAGGAAAATCATTTTACGTATATAAATAACACAAGTGCATCATTCATCGTAACAAAATAAATCAATTAAAATATAAATTATTCTTGTTCTAACTGTACAAACTTCAATACAATATAAATACATACATAATTACATAGAAACAATTGTGTCTACCCTAGTACATAAGAGTATATGAGTTAAAGTAAATAATAGCAATGTAAACCTACGTTGAAAAAGTTAAACTATCTTGACCCAACCTGTCAAAGCAATTGCTGTCGCCCCCGAAAATATTACAAGGGAAGACTAGAAAAAAACACTATATAAAGGCGGATGGAAAATATCCAAATATTAACATACAATAAAGAAATTCACACACACACACACACACACACACACACACACACACACACACACACACACACACACACACTCACACACACACACACACACACACACACACACACACACACACACACACACACACACACACACAAAATAGCACGTTATATTCCCTAAATAACTTTATGCTGAATGAAAAAAAATAAAACGTTGATTATATATGTTATTAAACAACAATTATAAATGTGTATTTAAGAACTTACAAGTGAATTATTAGTTTATACAAACTGCTCAGAGTCGCATGAACACCTATTACGTGTAATGAAATCCAACGTTTTAACATAGCTATTGGCACACACATTTCGCAATGTAATTGTCACATGTGTTACCTTTATTTCTTTTACCTCTATTTCTTATTAAGATATGAATTACTGGAAGCAGCCACATCTCGTATTGATATCGATGGATTAAATACAACAAAGTACACACTTAACGCACTAGAATTCCGGCCCTTGTACACCTGGATCAAAATTTCATTCAACATGACAGAAATAATAATGGTAAGCCGGAAGGATGTTTCATATATATGAGAGGAAACATCATTTATGATAGGAAAATAATTAAATGACAAATGTACTCATTTTAACATTCTTTAGGTGATTGGTATATAATTTCTGAACATAATGGATTTTTTCAGAGATCAACCAACTAGGCAGGTTATAAGACGAAATTTTGCGTAGTCCTATACATATTTTATCAACAATGATAATTAATATTAATATATATATATGTCGTGTGTGTCTGTGTGTCTGTGTGTGAGTGTGTGTGTGTGTGTGTGTGTGTGTGTGTGTGTGTGTGTGTGTGTGTGTGTGTGTGTGTGTTGCTCTCTCTCTTCTCCCATCTCTCTCAAATGAGGAATCCGCAATTTATGTGTGCGCGCTTTTGTGGATTGGCAGTGTGCTTTAGAAGTATGTTTGTGTTTAAGTATGTGCTTGCATATTGGTGATACTGTTTTTGTTTTTCTACTTTGTTTCAGAACGCCCCACCTTATGAACAATCCCTTTTTAATAACACGTATATCACATGGAAGTACGTCATCGGGTGGTTTGGGTTCTGGCTGGTCGTTTTTCTTTTCATTTATTTTATTGTTAGTTTATTCCTAAAGCGTCTAAAGACGGCTGCAGAAACGCAAAACGTTTACTACAGTATGTGTTTATGCGTTTTATGAAATATTAATTTCAGCAATAATTGTCATGCAAATAGTAATATATTTTTGATCCCAACAATGTCGGTGTGTTTGTATATGCATAGACACGTACATACTTATGCATACACAAATGCAGCTCTATCTTTTCGTTCAACATTTGTATTCATCTTTCCGGCATAAATATGTGCACATTTATATATAATAGAAAGGAAATTCTAATTAAAAAGAGTAAACAAACAAAATTTACCGAAATTAAATGATAGTTTCAAAAGAATAAAGAAGAACGCTGAATACAAATTTTACAGAATAAAACAACAGAAAATAATACATTTGAAGAGCGCAAATAATAACACACACACACACACACACACACACACACACACACACACACACACGCACGCACGCACACACACACACTCCCCAAATAAAAAACCCAAATTCTTCTTAAATTTCTCATGTGTCATATTCAAGCCACATTAATTCCCAGATTATTCGATACATGTATGTTGGTTTATTTTACTAATTCTTGTAAAAGGAGGTCGAGTATACTGACAGCTAAATGGATTATTTTTGAAATGAGGCACCGTTATCATTGCTTTTTCTGTAAATAAAACCTAACCGAATCTTTTAGGTTTTAGGATTTGATGAGAGAGTAATACTGTTATTCGAGGGGAGATAAACCAGTCTGTTTAATTGCAAATTACTTAGATTAATAAGTACATGTTTCCTTTCACACAGATAGATAGATATGAAAATCTCTGCCAGCTGTTAAATGAAAGGTCCGCAAAGCTATTTAAAATAAAATAATGTAGGTGTGTGCCTGCGTGTGAGTGCCTGAATATTCACACAAAAATGCGTATTCATCTTCGACTTTAAAGCACATGTCCTTTGTGAATTAATATTCATTAATAAATGTACACCCGTTATTAAAAGCTATATCAAACTAACTGAAATATAAAAGAATTTAAACGAACGAAATGTGTATACACAAACGTTCTTAGCATGATAGTTTAAAGGGAAATAACCATGGATAAATGTCTGAAGTACATTTATATATTACCTCCATTTCTAGATTGGTAACAACGCAGCAACGTTTGAAATTATCGAGTAAACAAAGTAATGAATATGTTTAAAATAAAATTAAAAAAAAAAAACAGATAAAGAGGTCGATAAATAAATTGCTTTGTGTTCAATAAAAAAAAGATTAAAAAATAATCATGTTTAAATAATGTGTTTAGAATGTTTATAATAGGAATATAACAGAAACTACATACTTTAAAACAGAACATATATGGTGATCTTGTCTTTAAGGGAAGAAAACCTACATATTTATATTTTAATATGTTAACTACCTTAGCACTTCTAAGATTCCTGAGAAGAGAGATTAAATATCTTTCTGCAAAGGAAATGTTCGGAGGAGTGGATACGCAGATTCTGTGTAAATAGTGTCATTGCTACGTTTATAATACAACGATGTCAAGCTAACTTGTTTTTTCTTCGCTGTGAAGAATGTATGATGCAGCAGTATATTACCACTTTATGGGATATGTAAATCTAGTCTGAAAGATGATGTCTTTCTAAGCATAATTTCTGTCTCAGGAGGTGAGGAGGGCTGACTATTAGATCTATGGGGAAGTAGACTGAGCCATTAATAACACCAAACGTTTATTGTAATAAAAAGGTAATAATCATTTATCAATTATGAAGGAGAAAATAATAAAATTATAATTTAAGTAACCCTCCTCTATTGCTGAGAAAATGAGTCCAAAGTAAAAGCAATTTACTTCTCTTTTAAGTATATAACAACTATATAATGAAAATAATATCCATCGGACTTAGTATATAAAAGTCACGTGTTCAAGCACAACAATCACCTCCACCAACACCATCATCATCATCATCATCATCATCATCATCATCATCATCATCATCATCATCATTATCATCATCATCATCATTACAGTCAAATCACCACCACCACCAAAACAACAGCAACATTGCTATTGTTATTATTGTTATTTAGAATTATAAGAAATTCACAAGAATATTCTGCACATATGGAATTACTACAAATGAATTCCTTGTTTCAGTAATGAACACATTTCCCTATTAAAGTTCCTACAGCATTCATGTTCCTCGGAAATCACAAGATACTATCTGAATAACGTATAAAAATATGTGTGTGTTTGTGTGAGAGAGAGATTTTTAAAGAATAGCAAGATGAATTTATTTTATTGTGTGCAATTAATTGTTCTTGTTGAATGAAGATTTTCTGTGTTTAAACTGTAAACAAACTGATTTAAGTTATTTAAGTTACTCGGTGCATTTTTTCAATTTGCTATCGTTCATTACTGACGTAATTATCATTTAAAGGCGTTTTACTCAGTATTTATTCTGATCAATAACTAGATGGAAGACAATGATCTTAGTTAAAGATTGTGATAATTAAATGACCATGTGAAATTGTGAGATGGTTTTGATTTCTTGAGATGTATAAGTATTACATGCACGGGTTTGTTTAATGACTCTGTCACATTTTCAGACACAGAATTATTAATCATGAGATGTTTTATAATCTAATACTGACAATAGCCCATGCGGCCTAATGTGCCCTTTCAATTCTGTATTGGATCCGTTATTTGGGCCTTTCACACATCGAACATAGCTGATATGCCTTGAGTTGGAAAAATTATCTTCCTTTTGATTAATTATAACTTAAATAGTGTCACAGGGATGAGAAGATATTATTATTTTTTCTCTCTCTCTAAGTGGCCTCATACTCTAAACTATTAACGAAACAGCTAATTAAAAGAGGGAGAGGGGTGCAAATGACCATTTTGTCAACAACACGAAAACTAAGTCAGATACACTAGCCTTAAGTTCGTGCAGGAGAATGGAAAAAGTATAACTAACTTGAGGGAGAACCACTGGCTGACCCTCTGTGGCCAGGACCCACGCCCATAAATCTGTGTCAGTATAGAGTACATGGCGGCCAGGGAGACGCTATTTTGTCGTGAGTATGCAGGCTCTTGAGTTTTGAAATGTAAACATCTTTTTAAGCATCACCATTATAAAATGTTTGGTAGTTTAAGTTGATATTGCTATTGTAAAATTACTTATGAAAAATAATTTTGAGTTATTGGAAAGTTAATATTTATATTACTACAGTTATATGTGTTGGTTTGTGTGTACAACCATTTCTTGCCAGGTGGCCATGAGATGCTATAGTAACTGTAGTTTTAAAATAAAATATGAGTAGGACTGTTGCTCTGAGATTTTAGTGCCTGCTCTGAGAGTTAGTTAGATAGTTATTCAGTGGGCAAATGGATACGTAAATCACAGGTGCCAATTGGGAACTTGATACTTGGCACTAATAGAAAGTGGACAGAGTCAGAGAATGGGCAGAATATTCAGTGCTGTGCTGGTTGTACAGGGTAGTGCTGGATGGGGGTAGCGTGTGTGCTGGAGGGGGTGTGTTCTAGTCAGCTCAGAGAAAGTGACGTACAAGAACTTGGTGTATAAAAGAGGATGGCGGAGGATTCCCACCAACAGAGGGCTATTGAGGGTGTGTGCAAAACTGGTGCTACCTGTTTCACCCCCTTCCGCCAGCCCTCCCGCCCTCCACCTCACCGCGAGGCTGTGGGAATCCCTCCAGAAGCAGAGCAAGACTGAGAACATCAAGAAGATGAAAAGTCTCTTGCAGCTTCTGGGGTGAATGTAAGCGGAACAACAACAACAACAGCAGCAGAACAGACGAGAAACCTCGAGAATGTAGTGTTTTGTAGAGGGGTGGAAAGACTATTAGAGTCTCTCCCTGCTTTCTGGATCAGGAACTTTCTACGACGCTGGGATAACCAGCCGGAGAGTTCTTGGACACTGCAACAGAGTGCCAGATGTCTACCCAACTGTATTTGAAGGCGCGCCATTCAAGGCCGTCCACAGTTTTAGATGAACCAGTCACACAGGACATGTAATCTTTGAGTTTTTCAAAGACTCTGTGCACAGACTGCAGGCAATCGATTATTTTCCATGCAGAGATGGATTTCTGATGGACGTCTAATGCTGTCGTGCACGGGATATGGGGCAGAGCGGATCATATTACATAATAGGTATTATTATCGCTGGAAGCAGTCAGCGGTCAAGCGTGTGGCATGCCGCCGAAGAAGGGCAAGGTTGCCCGATACGTAAGAGAGAGAAGAGACGAGAAACGCGAGGGAAGAGGAGAAACGAAGTTAAGAGAAGAGATGAGAAACGTGAGAGAAGAGGAGAAAAGAAGTTAAGAGAAGAGAAGAGACGTGACGAAATGAGGAGAAATTGAAGAGAAGAAGGGAGAAGAGAGAACGTAACAAGAGTTGAGAAATTAGGCCTAACAAAGAGCGCACGGGAACGTGAACTTGTAGCAGCCGTCGTAGCAGTGAAGATGGCCGTATTTGAGTTCCAGGGAGCGAGCCAGTGTCGAGACGTCGACGGTGTTTTTGTGTATCATCAACCCCCTCCCCCCCAGCATAAGGAGAAAGTGATGATAAATATGTGAGCCCAGCACAAGAAGAGAGTGACGATAACTATGTGAGCCCAGCACAAGAAGAAAGCGACGATAACTATGTGAGCCCAGCACAAGGAGAAAACAACGATAACTATGTGAGGAGAGCACGAAGAGAAAATGACAATAACTATGTGAGTAAAAGAAAATTCTAATTAGGGTAAGAATCTCAGAGCTCGTAAACGTAAACCTAAACATAAAACTAGAGCTTATAATCTTAATTAAGCATTAAACCTGAAATTAAAAATAAACCTTAAGTTAAAATCATTGTCTATAAGTAAAGGATGCTTTTAAGATTAATATAAGAAAATATTGATGGAACTGACTGAAGAGGACTTGCAAGTCAAATGACATTGTTTATAGTTGAATTATTGAATTTTGATATGGGAGCATAGTGGTACAAGCTCAGTTAACCAGAAGATAAAGATAATAGAAGGAAACCCTACATTTTCCCTGAAAAACAGTGAACAGACACAAAGTTTCCAGTTAATTCCTTTTCAAAATCCATTATTTCGTACATTTAAGTATCAACTTACAGATTCATTCAACATTATTTATTAGCCCAACACACACAGACACACAGACACAGACACACACACACACACACACACACACACACACACACACACACACACACACATCATAACAAATACAGCGTAATAGATTATAACAGGTTCACTAGAGATAAAGCCAACTGTTTAGCATACTATACATTATAGTTCACAATTTGTAGAAATAATAGTCACTTAACATAATGCATCGCTACATAAAATGCAAGTATAACATGTCAATAGGAAATATGCACGAAATATTTATAAGTCCATTCTCTTTCAATCCCTTAACTCACTGTGACGCACCTGGCACATTAAACCTAATTATGCGTTATTATTTATGAACTGGTTTATCATTAATAACAATAATCGTTTATCAGTGATTAAATTTAGGATTTGTTTCCTAATATGAATTTCCTAGTCACATATCACGATAAGCTTACACACCATGGGTACATAACTTCTATTCGCATGTGGAATTCCTTAATTAAGGAGTAATTTTAAATGAAAGTTAATCATTGTTATTTTAAATTACTCCTGAAAGTTAATCAATGCTGTTATTTTAAATTACTCCTACTATATACCTCCCAACCCTCATCCACCCATTACTACTCAAGACATGTGTCAATGCATGCTTAAGAAATGTATAACATAAAATTAAAAAAAAATATTATAAAATAATATCTATCACAACAAATACAAAATAAGTTTAGAAACAATTCGCACATTTACATGACCGACACCTGATACTCCAATCTAGATTGTCAATATTCTCTTGCCAGATTTATGTCTTTTCATTAGAACGGAATAAGAGGAATTAGAGTTAATATAGAATTCTTGGCCTGAGTCACAGATACAGTGTTTATGAAGATGTGTTATCAACTGCTGATTCCTTGTTCCTCTCATTCCGTGACCAGTTGAGCACACTGGAAGTAGCAATGGTGGTCATATATCAGTCTCTCACCACCCTTGTTGATCGTAATCTGCAGATTATCGATACCTCCCCAAGGCATACACACATTGTCAGACATCCACTGCATGGCTCGGATCAGAGATGGCTCAGCTGTACATAGCTGTAGCAAGTATGACTGGATGAAGACTGAAGTCTGGAGACTGGACCCTGAAGAATTGAAAAAGTCTGACAACTGTAGTCATGGACGAAGTATAACCTTGTATTCTTCACTTCAAACCTCGAACTTGAAAGTTGACTTGGAACTTGGAACTTGAAAGTTGGAACTTAGAAAGCTCGTTCACACTCGAATACCATGTGAGCATAGAACTTAGATACAATTCATAATTCTCTTATCATCTTCACTCTCTCATCAATCATTCAACACACATTGTATTTGCAAGAGAATTGTTTAGCCCCTTACTTCCTTCATTCCTCAATGTATCATTTCTAACATGAACTATACATATTAATGAATCAAATAGAAAATATTAACATATCAATTGAGTAGGAAATTCTAACATATCAATTGAGTAGGAAATTCTAACATATCAATTGAGTAGGAAATTCTAACATATCAATTGAGTAGGAAATTCTAAAATATCAATTGAGTAGGAAATTCTAACATATCTATTGAGTAGGAAATTCTAACATATCAAACGATATACATGAACAATAATTTAACACACAAATCATTCTAAGTCCATTCATATATAATCTATGAGATGCTCACCCGTGTTTTATTGCCGTCTTCAAAACGGACTCCAAGAATATTGTCGCAAGTATTTGCCATGAGGCCTGTCAGGCGATTTATTAGTTCATGCCTTAATGGACTATAGTTGTCCATCTACCGCTTTTTTACACCTGTTCCTCTCAGCACTATATTCTAACCATTGCTACAAAGCAAGTCATCAGGGTTCCACCTTCACCTCCATGTCTCCCTGGATTGACAGTCTCAGTTCTGGCCCTTTCTGATTGCACTTAAGAGGACTAGCCAGAAAGGATCTCACTGCTAGTTGTCAATCAAGCATGACTGCAATAAACGTTTGACTCAGAACTAACCAAGCGTGAGTTGGAACTGTCCCCCTTTTTCCTCAGCACAGAGTGCGAAAAATTAAATGTCGTTAACAGTCAGAAAATAAATCCAGAACAGAGCCCTTTCCCCTTCAGATTCAGTCACAGTCTGACAGTGAAATCAATTATCTGCCCTGCTATGACAGTGTGACTTCCAGGTGATATGCTTCACACTGACAGTTTCAGACAAAGTCACTGGCATATCACATTCACACCTGCCACTGACTTTTCCTGGTTCGTTATAAGCATCTTCACAGCTGTACATACTTTCCTTCTTTCCTTCTACAATTTATTCGAATTCATCTGCTTCTAAATTATCCAACCTCTCCTTCTCCTTTTTCTTTATCTTCCATTTCTTCCATTTTGAAGTGTGATGGGGTGTGTTGTTGGTGTTGTTATTATGGGTCACCCCAGGATTCGATGAGATGATGAAACGATGAAGATGATGAGACAATCAGACAATACGGCTACGGCTACGGCAACCACAGCAGAAGAGGCAGAACACGCAACACGTGTTTACATTTTTATGTACTCTTTATTCCATGGACACACCGCCAAAACAAGCTTCTCTCTCTTCCCTTCCTCATAGCACCAACCACGCTACTCTCTTGACCACTCTCCAAGTCCACTCCCAAAAGACCGACTCTCACACATAATATAACTAAAAAGTCCAGGTGGCAAAGGGGATTCCACTAGACAATTCTGGAACTGAAACTAAAACTAATGATAAACGGGTACATCTGTACTAACGTACTTTCGTTCTAACATAAATTCCTTCTAAACTACCTAGAATTACATAAACACTTTAACTATCAAAAAATACTACATTACAAACTCTTTAAATACAATGCTGTCTTAGAATATAATTTACAACATAAATACACTTAGAAAACAATATAAACTAACTTACAAAATTACATAAATACAAACTACATCCTACTACCTATTAGAATACATAAACATTAACTTTTCTTAATAAATATATAATATAATAAAGGCGGTTAAACACGTACACAGTGGCACAGCAATACACATTACTATAGCAGACTGCTCCGCGATTCAAACTAGCGGCCGATGACCTACTTACTTTGCTGCCAGGCAAAACAAGCGATACACACACACACTGCTCTGTACACAGGTACATCCACCCTTCCACAGAAGGTTAACTCATGCACTCTTGAAGCTTCTGTCTCTAACTTACGCTCTGCTTCTTTCCCTCATTGCAATTACTTTCCCAATATCTGTTCCTCTACTGGAGATGTAGAAACCTTAAAACACATTTCATCTGCAATCGTTTTAATGATTGTTACTCGTCTGATTGCTAAGTATAGCATTGCTCGTGTACATTTAAGAATTATTCTCCTCATTTCTCTTTCATTTCTTTATCATATCCTCACAGTCACAGATTATGACGAACTCTAAAACTTCACATCCCATAAAATCCCAATTTGCTAGCTTCCTCCTTTCCCAGCTGTATCAATCTCTCTTTTTTCTTCCATTTTCAAATCGCAAATTACTTTATCACGTTGATTTGATTAATTGAGTGGTGAATCAAGTGGTTGATTTTACAAAAGTATCCATGCACGCACTGATGCAACAGATAAACTGTCAATCTAGCTACTTAAGTTGCACAGTCAATCCAAACAGTATAATCTCCATACAAACTCAAGCTAATAGTAAAGTTTAAATCTAGTAAAATGCATAATAAATTTTAAAAAATAGAATTATCTCCACACGTCAATAAATCAAAACATGATAATACTTGTATCAATACAATATCCATTCAATAATATTGTGGCAAAGTAAATTTGTCTATAGCAATATCTGGAAATAATCGATCTATAAATTGTTAAGTTCTCAAAGATACCCGAAATTAGGCACTCCTTATGATGGTATTTATTTGTTTCAGTGTTTACCTGTTGTAGAAACTGTTACTGTCTGATCACTTGAATTTAGTGTGGCAAGAAGTCCGGTCTTGAAAGCCAGCCATTAGCTTTATGGTGAGTTAAGTGACTGGTTGAGAGAGAATGTACTTTTGCTATTGATTTGTTATACTTGTGTAGAGATATATGATGTGAGTAGACTATTATTTCTACAAATGTTTGAACTAAGATGTTCGTATATAGTATGATAAACACTTGTCATTGTTTTAATATGCTGTATTTACAATGATGTGTGAATGTATCTGGCAAATAAATACTGTTGTACCAAACTGTAAATTGACACTGTATGAAAGTATCGAGTTTCTCAGATGCTTAGCATTTGTCCCCAGATTATACTTTATAGAGAATAAGAAGCATTTCTTGTGTTATTTAAACCTCTTGGTCCACTGATTGTAAACTGCTGTGACTTGAGAGACGTGGGAATCATCTGCTGGAGTGTGTGTAAGTTTAAAGGAAAACACTACACTCCTTTGATGAATCAAGGAACATTATGCTGACCACAAGAGCAATTTTTGGTATAAGGAAATACTAGCTTTGCTGTAATTGTTATTGACACTCTAAGGTCAAATGATCAGATACTATAATATTGTACAGCAGGTACATTTTTGGATTTCAACCCATTGGCTGGCCTCGTTCTCCTAAATATTAACCATTGGATAATAAAATTACTCACCCATTTCAACTCGGATTTTTTTTACTTACAACTCTGATATTTACAACATTGCCATCATAAAGAATGGACATGATCGGGTTACTCTGACAAAGTAAAAAAAAATACAATTAAGTTTTATATTTTTTTTTACTTTGTAGGGATAGGTAAATTCCCTCCACCAAAGATAGAGAGTTTCCTACAACATGCAAACACAACGTATTGTCATCAATAAGTCTTGCCTCTAGGAGTATTTAATTAAGAATATTACTTTCAGAAATCACTATATACATTCCTACAATAATCGCATATAGAATAATGAAGATTTTTTTTTTCAGATTCAGTTATACATCGACGTATACATTGTTCTGGAAATTCTTTAGCCATGCCCATTTCACGCAGATTTGATTACAATCTCTTTTCTGAAGCAACAATGACTGGAAGTACAGGTTTCGTATTACAACACGTAGGCAGAATTGTGTGTTCAGTAGAGTGCATTCGGTATTACAGTTTCACACGCATCTTTGCCTTCAGTTAGTCACAGTAAACTCGGTCGAGTATGTTTGATCGACTTCTCTTTATAACCAACATTCGTCCACTGCCTTGAGGTTCAGCGATCTGACTGTTGTATTACGAAGCATATACACAATATCAACTATATGGAGATAAGAAATTGGAAATAGTTAATAAATTCAAGTACTTAGAAACAATCATGAATTACAATGGATCAAAACCAGAAATATTGCCCACGATTGCGATGACAATACCAGAACATTGTTGGAAGGTATGAATGTATGTGCATTTTCTGATATATATGTCCATTTACCATTGTTTTCTTGCACATTTTACCTGTAGGTGCTTTCTTAAACTTAGCAATGATGAACTCCTGACTACAAAAGCTTTCATTACGGTGATTAGTACGACGATTTAACTCTGTAACAAAATATTTCGTCATTACAATCGTAGAAGATAATGTTAAATGGCGATTGTTCGATTATTGCTTGACACCTTCACTCAGATTGAAATAGGTTTGCTAGCAACATGTTGTTCGTTATGTAATTTCCAGGAAAGAAATAAAGGCGAATGTTATGAATTATAAAAACGAATAAACATAATGGTACTGACACGCACATACTTATTGAAGATCATGATTACTAAATTTAAACAATATATTCTGTACTCAAAGATGATAATTGTCTAAAGAGCGCGTCTTATTGGTTTAGAATACATCTACTACGCTTAACTAATGGTGATAATAATATCAGTCGACTATGTGTGCGTATGCGAGTTTGTTTAAGCGCATCTACTAATCTGCTAGAAGAAGTTAATTACTTTTTTTTACATGAAATTCATTAATATACCTTTAGTCTACTAATCTGCTAGAAGAAGTTAATTATTTTTGTACATGAAATTCATTAATATACCTTTAGTCTACTAATCTGCTAGAAGAAGTTAATTATTTTTGTACATGAAATTCATTAATATACCTTTAGTCTACTAATCTGCTAGAAGAAGTTAATTATTTTTGTACATGAAATTCATTAATATACCTTTAGTCTACTAATCTGCTAGAAGAAGTTAATTATTTTTGTACATGAAATTCATTAATATACCTTTAGTCTACTAATCTGCTAGAAGAAGTTAATTATTTTTGTACATGAAATTCATTAATATACCTTTAGTCTACTAATCTGCTAGAAGAAGTTAATTATTTTTGTACATGAAATTCATTAATATACCTTTAGTCTACTAATCTGCTAGAAGAAGTTAATTATTTTTGTACATGAAATTCATTAATATACCTTTAGTCTACTAATCTGCTAGAAGAAGTTAATTATTTTTTTTACATGAAATTCATTAATATACCTTTAGTCTACTAATCTGCTAGAAGAAGTTAATTATTTTTTTTACATGAAATTCATTAATATACCTTTAGTCCCTGCTCACTATACGAAATATTTTATTAAGAATGTCTTCAACATTTATGTTTTCGTGTGAAAAATGTTAATTGCTAGATTAATTTAATTTTTTCTTCTTCCTTACACTACTGTTGTAGAAATAATAGTTTTATCATCATCGTCTTCGTCATCATCGTTTATCATCATAATCTTAATAATAATGATAACATTATACTTAGTAGTAGCAGTAGTATTAGTAGTAATAGCGGTGTGATGGGGTGTAGTGTTGGTGTTGTTTGGGTCATCCCAGGATGCGAGGAGATGATGAAACAATGATGATAGGACAATACGGCAAAGGCAACCACAGCAGAAGAGGCAGAACACGCAACAAGTGTTTACATTTCTATGTACTCTTTATTCCAGCGACACCGCCAAATAATGTCTCTCTCTCTCTCAGCATACATTGTGGCATCAGAACACGCCTTTCAAAGACAACTCTTCCTCTCGCTCCGGCTACATAGTTGCAAGAGGACAACAGTTTTCTTCATCTCCTGACCACTCTTCCAAGACCACTCTTCAAACATCGAGCCGCAAAGAGGACTCCACTAGACTCAACTCAAACAGAGACTAAAACTAATGCTAAACTGGTTCTTCTGTGCTAATGTACTTTTAATATAAATATCTTTGGAAATACTTGGAATTATATAGTACTTTAAATATAAAAAAATACTACATTAAATACTATTTAAATACAATACTTCCTTACAAAATAATTTACAACATAAACTATCAAATAAAATAATTAACTATATTCCTGTGCTATGGAAAAAACCATGTACACATATATATATATATATATATCATAAAATAATTTAAGAAAATAATATAAACTACCATACTAAATTATATAAATACAAACTACATCCCACTAACTATTGGAATACCTAAACATTAACTTTGCTTAATAAATATAATAACTGGCTATCAAAAATGTACACACTAACATACGTAAAATGTACACACTAACACACGTAAAATGTATACACTAACACACGTTATACGTTACTACAGCCGAGGGGCAACAGTGGGCCACGCGATTCAAAACTAACGGGTGCTGAGCTGACCTAGTTTTCCTCAGGCATCGCTGTACACACACGCACACATACAGCTCTGTATACATGTACACCCACCTTTCCACAACATTAATAATAATAACAGTACAATTATTGCTATTCATTGCGAGTATTTCATTAACTGCAAGTTCTTCTGGAGGATTGTTACTCTTGCTTTTGAAATAATAGTTTTCTTTTGTATTCTTTTTCATATCTTATATCCCTTCCTTCCTTCCTTCCTTCCTTCCTTCCTTCCTTCCTTCCTTCCTTCCTTCCTTCCTTCCTTCCTTCCTTCCTTCCTTCCTTCCTTTCTTTCTTTCTTCGTTTGTTTGTTTGTTTGTTTGTTTGTTTGTTTGTTTCTTTGTTTCTTTGTTTCTTTGTTTCTTTGTTTCTTTCTTTCTTTCTTTCTTTCTTTCTTTCTTTCTTTCTTTCTACCTTTCTTTCTTTCTTTCTTTCTTTCTTTCTTTCTTTCTTTCTTTCTTTCTTTCTTTCTTTCTTTCTTTCTTTACTTCTTTCTTTACTTCTTTCATTTCTTCATTTCTTCATTCATTCATTCCTTCTTTCTTTTTCTTTCTTTCTTTTCGTCTATAGTACACATTATCTGCCTGTATTTATCTTTCTTCTTAACTGATATTTAATTTATTAATCTATTCATTGGTTTGCATACAATCTATCCCTTCCACCAAAATTTTATATTTCCATTTTTCTTTCTTACAAAGATATGTTGAAAAAGATGAAACATAGTGGATTCTCATAGTGAGAATTTATCTTGTATTCAATGTTTACTACTACTACTACTACTACTACTGCTGTTGCTGCTGCAGCTACTACTACTACTACTACTACTACTACTACTACTGCTGTTGCTGCTGCAGCTACTACTACTACTACTACTACTGCTGCTGCTGCTACTGCTGCAGCTACTACTACTATTACTAATAATTGATAGTCGCAGTAGCTGAAATAGTAGAAGTTCTAGTATATGAAGAATAAAGTATTACTACTATTACTTACCATTACTTTGCTACCATTTCATTGCTAAAAGGCATAATATCATATATTTATACTATGATAATATCATATATTTATACTATGATAATTATGATACTGATTTTATCTCAAATTTGAACATATTAAAATATTCTATCACACAATGAAATATCCTTAAAGTTACTTGCTATAATCCGAAATATCTTCAATGTATGCTTGATATAAAAATCATATTTAAGAGTAAAATCAACTTCATGTTTATTTAATCTTTTAGCTGTGTTCCTTAATCTTGAATTTGAAAATAATATTGCAGTTGAGCACCAAATGTGTTATTGTTGTTGAGATTTGTTTGGTTTATTTGGCATCAAAATAATCTTTTCCAAAGTAGTTAACATGAGCTTATAATCGTCTCTAAAAATGTAAATTGCTTATTTTATTTACTTCTTTCCGATTTATTACCACTGTTTTGCACAAGTAATTAACCTCCATTACTTTTCATACAAAAATCTCATGTTATTTATTATCTTACAAATAGCGTTTATATTAAATATCTTGATATTTGATGAACATAGCTTGAATATATTAATTGTCACATCATATAAGATTATTTTTATGGACAGGCTAAGTGTACATTTAACATTTCTGAGAATAAATATAACATTAATTAAGCCTGATTTTGTTTTCGATTCTGATGAATGTAGAACATCTTATGTAGTCGATATCTGCTAAATATTTTTTTTCAGAAAACACATATGTACATGGGAATGCGATTGAAAAGGAAATTCTTGATTGCCTGTATATTGATTCTCACTGGATTGTTGGTTTTTGTTTACTTCATCAGTTTAGTATGGATTACGCAACATCGCCATACCCTTCACGTGACTCCTCAGCTATTCGCAACACCTGTACCATTTCCAAGTAATGTTTATGTCGTGTATGCTTCGTAAAATGTGTTCATAAGCAATACACTAATAACATATTTTTCTGTTTCTTACCCATCATTTGTAAATGTAAAAGTGATATTTTTCGATTGTTTCCTATTAAATTCTATTAATTGTTGCAGAAAACAGCAGACACGTACATACATACATTCATTATTGTCTTGGATATATAACGAATTGAATTGTGTTGAATTGAATTGAATTGAATTGAATTGAATTGAATTGAATTGAATTGAAATGAAATGAAATGAAATGAAATGAAATGAATTGAAATGAATTGAAATGAATCGAATTGAAATGAATTGAATTGAAATGAATTGAATTAATTCGAATTGAAATGAACTACTACTACCATTACTACTTCTACTACGACTACTACTGATACTTACAAAGATAAATCAATTCAATAATATTTTGTGAAAGATTCAATTAACTGTGGTCTGAAATTACAAATGATGGATACATAATTCATTGTCAAAAGACATAAGCAATATGCCCATTGACATATTAGCTCATTTCAGGATTATTCATATGTCCTGGAGATAATATGCAATGACAGATCCTCTGCTCTACTTATCTGAGTTATGAGTGGTACATTAGTCTTTTATTAGATGCAATCAGGAAGTAATTGCTGAATAGCAGTCCACTTAGGTAGGTTTGTTTGGAGTGCTCTGAAGAGAAGATATATGCCCATCAGTAACTAGATAATATAATAAGATAATATAACTTTGGGATTTGCTTTATTGAAAAATCGATAAGGCAGAAAGATACGTAGTATGCATTCCTTTTAACAAATTACCAATCAAAAGTAAATAAAAAAATAAGCAGTTATTATATTGAATACAAATAAGCTATAAAAAGCAATGCATTTTCGCATAATTACCGTCGGTTGTTGAACTCTTGCTTTAAATGTTAAAATTGTGCTTAATTTTTTCCTTTGACTGCTACAATGCTCTAAGTATCAATTGAAAATTTCAGTTTGTATCCATCTGTAATAAAGTAAGCATTCTTTTTAAACAGTTCAACAAATGCACATGTCTTTGTTTGTTTAAAATATTTCACAGTGTGCCAGTTTAGTGTTCGGAGACCATTGCGATATTAGCAGAAAAAATGTAATGTTTAGAGATGATTGATATGGGAGTTAGTCTTCCGAATACTGTCATATTTCAGTATTCTACAAAAATTACACATTTCATACAGTTAAATCACTTACATAACAATATAATCAAGTCATAGTTTATCATCCAAGAGAGATTATTCTTATTTACATTTAGCAATTCATCTCCTAATATATTTCTGCAAAATAACTAATATTCAATAGCAACGGATCCCAAAATTAATAATTAATCCAAAAACAAAAGTAAACAAGTATTAGATAAAGAATATTTATATACTCAGTGTATGAATTATGCAAATTGTACCATTTTAATGAGATCAATCTGAAACCATATTTCATTGCAGACGCATTCGATGAAATGGAAAATAAGTCGGCAAAAAGCAGTGTTTCAGGCAACAAGAATGGAGAAATTACGAAATACGAATCCAATTATTCATTACTACCATCGTCGGGTATCAACACTAATTTGCATTGCCTCCCATTTCCAATGCGGTTCGATCAAAGTTTCGCATTCTTTAACTGCACCTGGGATTCAGAACCAAACCCAAATTGCAAACAGAGGCTTCGTGCATTCATTTCTTGTAACGCTTCATCTGCTGACATTGGGTACAAGTGGGTGAAGTTCGGCACGCCCCCCTCCATGCATCAATACGAAGAGACATGTTTAGATAATGTAATTAAGGAAAAGTGCTACGACCTAAACAGAATTCCCAGAGTGATGCACTTCGTATCCTTTGGTCGTCTAGAGTTCCCTTTCTACGCCATGTTGAGTGTCCTCAGTGCAGTTCGCTTTGTACAGGTAAGTGATCAAAAGCAACATTTGCTATTTTATTACTATGCTACTCTTGCTAATTTATATTACAAAAATTTCACGCATTATTTCCACAGGGTGTAAAAGAAAGAAAGAAAGAAAGAAAGAAAGAAAGAAAGAAAGAAAGAAAGAAAGAAAGAAAGAATTCGGAAAAAAAGAAAGAAAGAAAGAAAGAAAAAAGAAAGAAAGAAAGAAAGAAAAAAAGAAAGAAAGAAAGAAAGAAAGAAAGAAAGAAAGAATTCGGAAAAAAAGAAAGAAAGAAAGAAAGAAAGAAATTCAGAAATTCAGAAATTCAGAAATTCAGAAATTCAGAAAGAAATTCAGAAATTCAGAAATTCAGAAAGAAAGAAAGAAAGAAAGAAAGAAAGAAATTAGGAAAAAAAGAAAGAAAGAAAGAAATTAGGAAAAAAAGAAAGAAAGAAAGAAATTAGGAAAAAAAATAAGAAAGAAAGAAATTCGGAAAGAAAGAAAGAAAGAAAAAAATTCTGAAAGAAAGAAAGAAAGAAAGAAAGAATTCGGAAAAAAAGAAATTCAGAAAGAAAGAAAGAAATTCAGAAATTCAGAAATTCAGAAATTTAGAAATTCAGAAATTCAGATAGAAATTCAGAAATTCAGATAGAAATTCAGAAATTCAGAAAGAAAGAAAGAAAGAAAGAAAGAAATTAGGAAAAAAAGAAAGAAAGAAATTAGGAAAAAAAGAAAGAAAGAAAGAAATTCGGAAAGAAAGAAAGAAAGAAAGAAAGAAAAATTCTAAAGAAAGAAAGACAGAAAAAGAAAGAAAGAAAGAAAGAAAGAAAGAAAGAAAGAAAGAAAGAAAGAAAGAAAGAAAGAAAGAAAGAAATTCGGAAAGTGTATTCACATAATACTTCTCTACATAAACACGAGTATATTATATCAATAGTACAAATGCACAAAATATAAGTGTATTATCTCTCAAGCAGTCAGTTAAATCACCATTGAGTTAACGGCCTCTTTCATGACCGGACTACTTGCCACACGAAATTCAAGTGAGTAGACAATAGGATTTTCTACAGCAGATAAACCTTTTGACTGTAGCCCATTGTCAGGTCTCGTTCTAGTAATTCTAACCCTACTCCACAACCAATGTCACGGAGGACTCACTAAATATAGATTATAATCGGATATATCTTCTGCTTTAGTGAGACGTTTTCCACCTACTGAAATATTGTGTGATTTTAAATGTTTTTTTTAAATGTTGTAGAAGAGAAAAGAAAACATTTACATAGTCCAAAAATCCACATAGTAAGAGAGATTAGTAATGTCTTCTGGATAATTATTAATAATATAAATTAAGATTATCATCATCTTTAATTAGTTATGTTTGATTAATTAATAATAATGATATTACTATTATTAACTAGGTGGCGTTAGCATCACACATTTTAACAACTCACCATGCAAATGACTAGACAGATTTAAAGCCCCAAACATTTTGGTTTCTCATGTGCTTCTGCACGTCGCACAAATTGTTTCAGAAATGCATTAAAAAGTATTTGTCTTGTTTGTGTATTTGTCTTGTTTGTGAACGGTTGCAAAGAAATGTGAATAATGCTCTTTGTCATGGCCATCAAAATAAAACTGGCTGTTGTCTGTACTTTCGCCTACATCAATACTCTTGGTCTATCATTTTAAAATTGCCGCGATCCTCACTTTTTTCTTCAAACTAATGGCCATTTCTCCTAATGTTCGTTGTAACCAAAGGTAGCGATCTACATTTTGCGGATACCCATAATATTGGGCGATTTCGTGTGTTGCATGTTTTGACTCCAGAGTGGCCTTCTTTTTGGTAAGGTAGTTGCCTTGCATTGACTGGAGGGTGTTGTCTATAGTTTAATATAGCTCTAAGGAGTGATTAGTAGTTGTCTGTGTTGATGTAGTCCTGTTTGTCACTTCATGTAATTCATCATCCGTGCTTTCATACCTACCGTGTTTTTAAAACGTAGTCATTTCTCACTGTTGAAGCATTACTTGTGTAGGAAAAGGCGGGTAGCAGTGCAAACTAGGTAGTGGAATTGAACTATTATTAGTAGTGTTTGATGCATTAGTGATAGCAGTGCAATATAGGTATTGTTTGATGCATTATTGATACCTCAATATGTAGTTAATGTATTTTCTATTGAAAGGGCAGATATACTAGTAACGGAGAAAGGTGTAGCTAATGGAGTCTGAAGAGATATATGTGAAGATAGTAGCAGCGGTGATAGTATGGTAGTAAATGTATTTGTGATAAAAACGTTAAAGACAGAAAAGGGCTCATTAGTGATAGCAGTTGTGATAAGCTGAGATAATATCACACGTATTAATAGGAAAGTCACAGCTGAGAGAACCAAGGCAGAAAGAACGGCACTCAATGCAGGACTCAGGTAATGTTCGAAATCGTTAGGCAGCATTGATGTAGATCATGTAGGAACATTAGACAATATTGTAATACTAATATATGTAATGATGAATTGTATTTGGTTATGGATATTAAAGAATTGTTAAATACTACATTTAATAATGACAATAGGTGATAATCATCTCGAATAATAAAAGAAACAAAAAATCAAATAAGATACGAATAAAAAGTATAATCAGTAAAAAGAGAACTTGAAATAATTAAAAAAGTGAATTACACTGGTAAAGGTTCATTTTCAATATAAATATGTCACATTTTGAAGAAAGGTAACAGGAAAGAAATGTTATTAAATGAAGAAAACATATATCATATTAATTGGAGTAAAAGAGAGGAATTCAACGACAGAGATAAATATGAACAAGATTAACATAACCCTTTAAAATAAATGCAGAAAAGAGTAAATTAATATCATCACAACAAGTAACACTCATAATAAATATATAGATTTTTCAGCAAATGAAAAATGCATTCATGAGTATTATAACCCAGTCTCTGTATTGTTGTACAGTTTTAGCGATAACAATAAAATTTATCCAGCTATGCATTTCGTTTATCACAGCCTTGCCTCATCCTGTTTCATGGAGACTATTTGCCTCACGGCCATTACTGGGACCTCTTGGTTCAACGGGTACCTAACATTCTACATATTAACCGCTCTGCACCAGTCTCCATATTTGGTCACGTGGTAAAACAGGTGGAACACAGCGCCGACATTGCAAGGCTCGAGGCGATGAGAAGTAAGTTTCATGTTTGGTTTAATATTATTATCACTTTATAATTGATATGCAAGAGTGCGACGATACGCCACACTACTTATTGATAATAATAATTATGATTGTTGAATCATCCATAGCTAATTACAAATAACGAGAACACTAATTTTGTTATTAATACTTGTCCATGAGTCACCAGCCGTCTTCTCACTTGATGGATATGCAGGTGCTGCAAACGTTTTCTCTCTTCCACAATATTAAAACAAACATTTACCATCGCACAATATTTCCGTAGGTAGAAATCATATCACCAAAGGAGTAGATGAATTCATCTAAGTCTAAATTTAGCGAGCCCCCATCCGTCCAATTTCTTCTCTAAAATAAGGTTATCAATATGTGTACGACAGTCAATAAATGTATCAATAAATGTATTAAATCAGCAATCAAACATACATAAGAAAATATGTATATAAGGATTTTGCAGCATGTACAGAGACTTCTGTACAGCATACTTCCATTTCTATTGCTCTGGACATATAGTTGGCCACTAAATTGGGTGTGTCTTTGGTGTCTTCCATTTTATAATAATTATTTTATATCTATAATGTTGTAGCAGTGTGATGTCAACACCATTTAGTTAATTGATAGTAGTAGTAGTAGTAGTAATAGTATCACTATTAATTTGTAACGTGTATGTACTGATGATATTATCTTTTGCTAATGTGAATGTTTTTTCTTTCTAAAGATATAAAGTCTGTTTTCTATATTATTACTGATTTTGAGAAATTGATTGTTTTAGTCCTTGTTTGTTAGATACGTAACTGTAATATGTATTAAAACATGCAAATTTACTTCTTTGATTATATTTTGCTTATATTCAGGATTCGGAGGAATATATATGGACTACGACCACATCCTGCTGAATTCTTTGGACAATCTACGGAATTATTCAGTTGTCATGGGCATTGAAACGGACGGTTTAAATTTAGGCAATGGGATGTTTCTAGCAAGTCCAGGGGCTAAATTTCTGGATCTCTGGTACGATTCCTACCAGTCCTTCAATGACGAGGAATGGGGCGTTCACTCCACGATAATGCCATACAAACTCAATCACATATTTACAAAACTAAACGTTCACGTCTTAGACGTACTTTTTAAACCCACCAATCGCATGCTTCTATATGAGATGTATACCAGAACGTACAACTGGACCAATCTCTATGGTGTTCACTTGTATTCGCGGTTTAGCAAGAGATACATGAGCCGGAAACTTGAGAGTCTCGACTCGTCTATGGGCGAAAATGACAAGGCGCATTTTGTATGGTGATAGTCAGGCGTGCTTCGCTAAAGAATGGTGCTTTGGAAAATGTTCCTATGATTCTTTCGTGGATATTGTAGTATATATTTCTGTGACGATGTTTGTTATTATGTGTATGGTGTGCATGTAATTAGACAACAGGGGAAGTTTGGGATGCTCTTTTTCGGATGTCTGTCGGCTGTTAGATGTTGGCTGTAAACTGTTAGCTGTCGACTACTAACAGTCGGATATCGGTTGTAAGCGGATAGCCTTCAGACATCGTATTCAATTTGTCTTTCCCAGCAACCTGTCATTGTACTGTCATCATCTATTGCCTTTGCATCACACTTGTCTACTCGACTTGTTCAGGTAAACCTCGTGGCGCTTTGAAAGTTGTCAAACTCCTTTAGGCCAGAACTGCTTGAACTTGCTCTTAACGGGACGTTGCATACATGCATTGTAGGAAAAAGATTCAGCAGGATTTTAATTTACTCTAATGAAACCAGTCGATGCCAAATCATATCATTTAATTAGATAGATAATACACTTGTTTACACAGCTTAATTTTAAATATTGCAAGCGATCAGTTGTGTTTCTAAGAGGAAATACTATTGTTATTGACCATGAGTTAGTGGTTGCTTGCTGTCCTTAATAAGAGTTAGAGAGACCATACTTTCTTTCCTCTCACCCCAGTCCCATTTCATAATGAATGACGTTTAAACAATACTATAGTTTATAGTCTTTACTTCTCTTGCTGTCAATAATTCAAAGCAAATCTTGTTTATAACTGTGTTTTTTTTAATTTTATTTATATTTGTTACATTTTTGGTAGTTATACTGTCCTCCCAATAATTACATTAGGCGGCTAATCTTTTAGACTTTGTCCAAATCTAGGGGAGGTGATCCAATCATTTAGCTTCCCACCACTAGTCATCTATTTCAGATTGTGGGGCTTCGGACAATTGAAACATTTGACAGTATCTGAAATGATATTTTGTAAATACATTTTCATACTTTGATGTATACTGTTAAATGAGATGCTATTTGTGATTTGTGTGATTTAAAAATGTTACATAATGTTTATTTTTGGGAGTAAAGTCCACAGTGGACAAGTGTGAAGGGGAAAAAATTGATGAGTTACTAGGGATGACAACATTACAAGTAGAAGAGAGAGAAAGTTAAAAAAAGATGAGAGTTATTGCTATTATGAATTTCATTACATCGTGCACCTATAAAAATAAAGTGAAAACAATCAATTTGAATTAACTATTATTTTATATTAATCGAGAATCACATCCATTTTCAGTTATGGGTTTATTTATTTGTAAAAGGTGATTCCCCTTTACAACTGGATTTAAAAGCGGTTCATCACATAAGCCATATTTATAATAATGAATATTTTCCAACATATTGTCTTCAACATATTTTAGAGGGATTGGTATTCCCTACTATGGTTGCATTTTAGGGACGCATCAGAAAAACGCTTGATATGATTTGGTTATCCTCTCCATGTATAACGCAGTGGGTTCCTTTGTCTCAAATTTAGTTAAGAATAAATACAGTCCACATTAGCATGCTAAAATGAATCAAACAATATTCCGTATTACAGCTCTTATTTACCAATATATAAGAGTGTTTGGGAAGTGTTTAACCTGATTGATTATCTTAGTGCATACTAACGTCATTATGTACCCATGACCGTCCTAAGACCCGCGTAAATATATAAGCTGAATAATCCAGTAGTTATGTGACCACTTTAGGATTTGATACAGTCATTACAAACAAAACTTGTGCTAATTAATATTCATTAATAAATGTATACCCATTATTACCATGTAAAACTTTATCAAACTAACTGAAATATAAAATAATTTAAAAGTACGAAATATATATATATACACACGTTCTTAGCATGATAGTTTAAAGGGAAATAACTATGGATAACTGTTTGAAGTAGCATTATATATTACCTCCATTTCTAGATTGATAACACCGCAGAAAAGGTGCAAGTTTGAAATTATCAAATAAACAAAATAATGAAATATTTAAATTTAAAAATAAATAAATAAATAAATAAAACGTCGATAAATAATTTGGTTTGTGTTCAATAAAAAATATTTTAAAAAATCATGTGTAAATAATGTGCTTAGAATATTCATAATAGGAATAGAACATAAATTACATTCTTTTGTGCACGAAGACTTTAAAACAGAACATATATGGTGAACGTATCTTTAAGGGAAGACAACGTAAATGTGTATATTTTAATATTTTAACTACCATAACACTTCTAACATTCCTGAGAAGAGAGATTAAATATATTTCTGCAAAGGCAAGGGTAGGAGAAATGGATACGCAGATTCTATGTAAATAATGTTATTGGTAAGTTTATAATAGAATTAGCCCAATTAACTTTAGGTGTTTTTCTCTGCTGTGAAGAATGTATAATGCAGCAGTATATTATCATTTTATGGGAGATATAATTCTAAACACACATAAGTCTCAAAGATGATGTCTTTCTAAGCAAAATTTTTGTCTCAGGAGGTGAGGAGGGCTGATTATTAGATCTATTGGGAAAGAAACTGTGAGTCATTAATAACACCAAACGTTTATTGTAGAAAATAGGTAATAATGATTTATCAATTATGAAGGAGAAAATAATAAAATTATAACTTAAGTAACCCTCTTCTATTGCTGAGAAAATGAACCCAAAGTGAAGGCAATTTATTTGTGTTACTTTTCTTTAAGTAAATAGCAACTATATAATGATAAGATCAATCGAACTTTAGAATCTTATTAAGTCATGTGTTCAAGCACAGTACACCACCAACACCATTGGACTTTAGAATCTTATTAAGTCATGCGTTCAAGCACAGTACACCACCAACACCATTGGACTTTAGAATCTTAGTAAGTCACGTGTTCAAGCACAGTACACCACCAACATCATTGTTGCCACCATAATCATCGTCGTCATCATTATCATCATCATTACAGTCAGATCACGATCACCACCAAAAACAACAACATTGTTATTGTTATTTAGCATTAACTCAAATCATCCAGGATATTCTGCACATATGGAGTTACTACAAATGAATTCCTTATTTCAGTAGTGAAAATATTTCCTTAGTAAAGTTCATGCAGTATTCATTTTCCTCAGAAATTTAATTTTAGAACCACAATGTACAATCTGCATAACGTATAAAAATATGTTTGTGTAAAAGAGAGACTTTTAAAAGAATAGCGAGAGGAGTTTATTTTATTGTGTACAATTACATTTTTTTTGTTGCATGAAAATGTTCTGTGTTTACACTCTAAACAAACTGATTTAAGTTATTCAGTTCACTTTTTCAATTTGCTTTTGATCATTACTGACGTAATTATTATATCATTTAAAGGCGTTTTGCTCAGTAAATATTCTGATCAATAACTAGGAGAAAGACAATGAACTTATTTAAAGATTGTGATAATTAAATGACCATGTGAAATTGTGAGATGGTTTTGATTTCTTGAGATGTATAAGTATCACATGCACGGGTTTGTTTAATGACACTATCACAGTTTCAGACAAAGAATTATTAATCAATAAATGATTTATATTATCTCTAATACTGACAATAGCCCGTACGGCCTAATGTGCCCTTTCATTCTCTGTATTAGATCCGTTATGTTGGGACTTTCACACATCGAAAATAGCTGATGTGCCTTGAGTTGGCAAAAGTATCTTCCCCTTTGATTATTAATGACTTATATAACATTCACATATGTCCGGCTCAGAACAGTTATTACTGTGAATCCCATGAGCTTGCCGTCTCACAATGCAGAACACAGATTCATTGCTATTCTCTTGAAGGTACCAGGGTGCTCATTTCGCCATTCCAACTTCCTGAAGCAGAGCAACTATTGTATAAATTTCCAGGAACTATGTTATACCAGAAATTGCTCAATGTAATCAGCATACGTTGCCACCATACATCAGTGAAGTGGAGTGTATTCCCTTAGCTTTCACACTGTGGTATATATTCCACACGTCTACCACGATCTTAGCGGTACATGCTCAATTAACCAGAAGATAAAGATAACACAAGGAAACCCTACTTTTTTCCTGAAAAATATAAACAGTGAACAGACACGATGTTTCCAGTTTATTCCTTTTCAAAGTCCATTATTCCTTAAATTTAAATCTCAACTTACTTTTTCATTCAACACTATTTATTAGCCCAACACACACACACACACACACACACACACACACACACACACACACACACACACACACACACACACACACACACACACACACACACA